>PNEQ01080616.1:15739-27080 GCA_003012365.1 Medauroidea extradentata
AAATAAACCTGACAAATATCCAAAGGTAGTACTCTTTCCATAAGTCGTTCAAATGTTGCTGGAGCATTGCACAGTCCAAAAGGCATGACCTTGAATTGCCAAGTTCCTTTCCCTTGTACAGAAAAGGCAGTCTTCTCTCTATCTTTCGGGGCCACTTCACATTGCCAGTAACCGCTTTTCATGTCCAAGTTTGAGAACCACTGGGATCCAGCCAGACTATGCAGAGTGTCATCTATCCGAGGAAGTGGGTAGGAGTCCTTTCTGGTCACATCATTCAGCCGCTGGTAATCTACACAAACTCTTGTTGAGCCATCTTTCTTCTTGACCAACACAACTGGAGATGACCAAGGGCTGTTCGATGGCTCTATCACATCCAGATCCTTCATTTCCTTCAGAATGTCATCAACTACCTCTTGTGAAGCAGGCGGTAGACGTCTAGGTGGTTGCTTGATATCTCTGGCATCTCCTGTATTAATATGGTGACATGCCACAGATGTCCTCCCAAGATCATGTGAACCACATGAAAAAGCATTTTGATTTTTTATTAAGAGTTCTGCAACAGCATTCTCTTGTCTCCAGTCCAGGTTTTCCTTTGTCCTCTTCAGGAATTCTGTAAGTGGTTCTGGCAGATTATGCTTCACAAGATCCTCCCTCAAGACCTTAGACTCAGTGGTGTTTATCTGGGAAACCTGCTTACACAAGCCAATCGTTGCCCCCTCCTCAAGACGAATTGCCTTGTCAGTCAAGTTCATCATTCTAACAGGGAAATTATTTGATCTTGATGAAACCAAAGTTCTGGCTATAAGTACTCCATCAGGGAGGTTACTCCCTCTTCCCATAGGCTCGATTAATCCTAGGTGCCTTACAAACTGTCCTACACAGCACCCTGGTATCACAATTTCACTGGAAGCAGGCAACACAGTGGCCTGACAACAAACTACAGGGCCGCAACCAACTGGTGATGTTAATTCTGGTCGTGGTATCAGTACCAACTCGATTTCACCTACCTTCAAGACCCCCAGTTGAGTATCGATGCAGCATCCTAGTTTATGCAGAACATCTAGTCCCAGTAAACACGCATCTGCAATATCCGCTATGTAGACTTCATGTTCTAGCTCTAGTTCACCCAATTTTAGTTGCACACGCTTCTTCCCTTTTACTGGTGTTGTCTCACCAGTTACAGTGGTTAAGATGCACACTCCAATACTTTTACCATATGATTGCTGGGAAAAAGGCCTAACGATGTCTGGCCTGACAACTGTAATGATCGCCCCTGTATCTACAACCATCTGACAGGGTACATCATTCAAGCTGCCCTCTACCAGCAATGCATCAACTTCCTGTTTCACCGAACGTACTCGAAGGAATTGTGGGGCCTTACCTCCAGCAATCACCGACCTTCGCCCCTCAAGACCGGTGTTTACATGTTTCCCGAATTTTGAACTGATTGATTGGTCTCATCTGGCTCTGGGTCTTGCTTTCTTCGCTGATACTGCTGACACTGGGATCTCAGGTGTCCAGGTCGTCCACACTCCCAGCACTCTGGCCTCTTTCCTGGTCGAGGGTGGTGTTCCGAAGCTCCAACTCTGCTGGAAATGATGCTAATTGTTGTCTTAATTTCCTTCAGGGTATTCTCGATGCTGTTCTCCTGTTTTTCGCTTGTTACTTTCGCTTCTCGCACCACACGTCGATTCGCTGGTAGGCTACCTGTTTTGTCGACTCGACTTCCAGTGCACGGGCTAGAGCATCTTGCATGGTACGAGGCGCTGCCAGGCGTACTGCTTTTCGCACCTCCAAGTCTGCAATGGCATCAACAAAGAACCCAATAGCAAGCACATCTCGCGCCTCCTCTGGACACTCCTCAAGTGACAGATGGGCTAATCTCACGATGTCTTGCCAAAGTTCCTGAAGTGACTCTCCAGGTCGCTGGCTACGGTTTCGAAGTTGGGCATGGTGGGCATGTCGTAAATAGCAGTCCCCAAAGCGCATCTCCAGGGCAGAGAATAAAGTAGAATACTCCAGGCGATGTCGTTCAGGCAGAGATTGGAGCATACTGAGTGCAGGGCCCCTCAACACTGCTGCCAGGTAGTAGGCATGCTGCTATTCTGTCCAACCATTCAGGGTTGCAACAATCTCATATTGGTGCTGATAATCACGCCATGGGGTTTGACAATCATAAGGGGCAGGCTTGATTGTAACCCCCTTTCCAGCCCCAGGCATGGCAACCTCAGCTGTATTCATGTTCTGTGGTAGTCCTACCGCCGATCCTGCAAACGCAGAGCACCTCCCATCGTTACCCTGATGTCTCAACTCTGGCTTCGTCGAGTCGCTATCCCGACACACCGATGGCTGACCACCTGCCTGTCGCTGTAGAAATTTCTCCCATTCCGTCCTCAAGACACTCACTTCTTTCTGCAGGTCGTCTTTCACACTTCCGATTTTCTTTTCCACATTTTCATTAACACTGTCAATTCTATGGTCCACCAATTCACTGACATTTTCAATTCTTTTGTCCACCAATTCACTGACATTGTCAATTTTTAGGTCCACCATTTGAGAAACACTTTCAATTTTCTTGTCCACATACTCTATTTTAGTATGCACTAGCTCACTAATTCCCTCTATCTTCTTGTCTACATTCTCGTTAACACTGTCTATTTTCTTGTCTACATTTTCATTAACACTGTCAATTTTCCTATCAACACTGTCTATTTTCTTGTCTACATTTTCATTAACACTGTCTATTTTCCTATCTACATTCTCATTAACACCCTCAAATTTTGTATTTACACCACTTATTTGGTTAGCTATTTGGCTACTCAGTCCCTCTATTAGTAATCGCAAACCCTCTAACTCATTAGCCATTTTTCTTGTTAACGTAAACTTATAATCTAAAATTTCCTACCTAATTAGAGTTTACCATTTTGATTAAATATCTAAACATCTACACTTAATTTTAACATCATTTAATACATTTAATTAAATTTTAAATAATTGCCTCCATCCCACTTCTGACACCAGTGTTACAGGCTTGCGGGCTAGGTACGTTTGGGGATGGAGGTCTTTGATAAAATAAAGAAAATAAAGCTAACCTAGTTTATTTACAACTGTATACAAAAAAAATCTATGTCTATAAAGATTTACCACAATTAATGTCAAACAGAACAAATAACTACTATTTACATAAAGGGGAAAAAAATACATCTACATAAGTTCTCTGTATATGGAAAGGTTACTAGTCACTCACAATGGTGGACCCAAAGAAATAATACCGAAGAATCTTTCTGGCCTAGAATCACCTTCTTCCTACTACTTGCTGCGGTCCCACTCGCTGGACGCCCTTGAACAGTCGTCGCAATCCAATACTTGTCACTATCACTTCAGATCACACTAGGCACCTGCCATCAAAACACTCTCGCTCCTGCTGCAGCTCCCCCTTATATACCCCACCCTCCTTCTTCTCGAATTATCTCGGCGGGTCTCTGTTCTCCAACCTCCTGGAAAGATGTCGCTTCAAAGTCACGCACCACCCCGAGAGATAAAGAGGGAACAGGATCATTCCAGATCACGATATTTTCCTTCGGTTACCCGATACTGTGTGCAGGTGGTTATCATGGAGTAATACAATCACCCGAGGAGGTCTTATAGCGCTTCCGCCACTGTTTTGTATTTCGCCGCCCTGCCCGACAGCCACGGCGCCGAGGAGTGAGTGGGAAGGGGGGTGTCCTAGCTCCGCCACCACAGTATCGTACTACACCGCCCAGCCAGACAGTCGCGGCTCGCAACAGTATGTTATAGTTAATACAAACAAAAACTAAATACATAAAGATTATAAAATTAATTTTAATTCTAAGTCCTTTATACAAGTGCTTTGTAAATAATATATAACTTTGACCATTAAAAAAGATGGACCAAGTGTCCTAGCTCATTGAGAACCCCAATGATCCTCTTGAAGTCCCGGAATATCCCCGTCGACACGACTAGCAACAAACACAATATCGCCGAACACTCTTGAATGCCATCCACAACCCGTCACTTACACCACGATTCGTTCACACACAAGATGCCTTTCGGCAAAAACGCTCTCAGCCTATGTTACAGCCCCCTTATCAAGAGTTCAGAAATCAATAATCGCCAGAGGATCGAAGTTAAATGCATTTATTGACGCTTCAGCAAATACGGTTATTATAAGATCGCTTGCCGTGAAAATCAGAGTATATTTATGAGGGTAAACCTCCAATAATGATTTCTTGGACTTTATTCAGTTTTAGGATGGTAAGGATATCAAGGAAAGATTTTTGAACCATCAAAAATTAATGACCTCAAGAAAGAGTCTCATAGAAAATAACAGATTGCTATTATGAATGATAGCGTCTGTATAATGCTTTGAAAACAATCTAGGGTTGTAATAAGGTTGAAACAGAAATATCTGCTACTGTATTGATAACTTTGTCTACACCTCAGACAAGAAGTGTTATTTTCTAATGCAGTCCTTTCTGCCCAGGGTATCGACATTTGAGAAGTTAAATGGATGTATTGCTCAGTTTGAACAGTTAGTAGCCAAAGTATTTTCGTAACAACTTGCAAGTCTAATTTCTACAAGACTAGTAGTCCCCCGTGGCTTTGCTCGCGAGTATTATTCATAACTGATAATATTTTCTTCAACTGAAAAACCTCTGTGTTCACCATATTGGTACTTCAGTCATCAAGAGTTAGAATGACGAAGCTGCTAGTTGAGTTAACTCTGCAGTAGGTTAATTAGCCATAGCTGTCCACACGAAAAACAGTCCTAAGTTTGTCCCTGCCACTAATAGCGACTTCATCTAAGCCTTATTTATAGCCCTGCAAAGTTGACGTTGTGGGGTAGTTATAGACTCCTAAATGTAAGAGGTTAATCGAATCAGAAATATCTGATTTATCCTGTGCACAACCATTGGTGACGGTGCCCTCTATTACATATTTTCAAAATATTCACTTAAAGTTTAATGCAACAGAAAGTTTTGGTGGGAAAAGGTTTCGCTGAAACGTTTCTTGTGCCCCAACCTTGAGATCAGTGAGATTATATCTTTTGTGAATTGATGTCGTCGAGGAATCTAAGTGGAAAATGAACTGCTTAATCTAGTTTGCCCTTTTAAACGACTACGTGCAAATTGCACTAATTTTATCTGGCTTGCAGTTTTTGTGTCTAAATTGAACGTCCGTACGCAGCTTTTAACAGAATTCGAGCCCAGAACCTCCCGAAATGTAGACCTGAGCTATAAACGACGGTGTCACGTAACGTCGAAATAATTCATGAAAACAAATTTAATTTGAAAAATAAAATATTCATGGTCTGGGCGCATAGGAGTTGTACAACACGACGTATCGGTAGGTTACTGTAGAAAAGAAACTGCTGTATAATATCTCGCTGGTCGTACTTGCTTTTCGGATCGTCTGCCGTGAAAGTTTACTCTTAGTTTTATTAATAATAATCAAGTTATCCTATAAAGTTAAAAACTTACATACAATTTTAAATAATTACGTAATCATCACTCTGACGCGAAAAGCACCTCAAAATCTCTACTTCCGAGATAGATAACATGGGTTGATGGAAAACAAATTTTGTGCTCTTTCACCCACTTATGTGTCGAATTTCCAAATATTTTCATTAAAAATTTTTAGGCATATGTATGAGTATTCAATTGAAGTGCAAATCACGACGGTAGCCCGTCCAGTTGAATCAAAATCGAACATTTATTAAAAATCGCATATAACCCCCGCACATTACTTAGAATTCGAATTTCAAAATATCTTAAAACATTTGGCGATCATTTCTATAATTATCGTCATTGAAGCAAAAATTAACAGTATATCTCGACGAGTTCCATAGATATCGAGGATTTATCTAAAACACATTACTGGTCTTTTCACCACTTAAAAGACTGAATTTCGAAAAACCCTTGAATTACATTTAAGAATACTTTATTGGTGTCTCGTGGACGTGGAAAACACAATAGCCCGTTGGGCTCAATATATAGAGAAGATTGAATGAAAAAACAATTCACCACTTTTCAACCTGCACAGCGGAAAAGCAAAAACACAGTGAACTGAACAGACGTCGAGATTTGGTCGAAACTTTCTAATTAAAAGTACTAATTTATTTCATGCCAACCGTGTCATACTGTAGAAAATACATTTACATAATCATTGCGCATATAAAATGTACTTTTATCGCTAATAACACACTGTTTTAGGTCTTGGCTTGTAGAAACCACGCCGAGCCCGTCTTGAATTGTCATATGGCGATGTAGTAAATATATCATTTGGTTAAATTCAGTGGTATTGTTGACAAAGGAGCTACTGTACGCGTTTATAACTCATTGGAGTTCACGCTGTACCCGTTCTTACCGCATGAGCGTAAGTTGCTGTAGAGTTAATAGTAAACAGACACGCAATAATAAGTCTAATGACGTCATACGGACATCAACATGGCGGCACTATTTTCCTATTGAGCTAAAATACACACTTTCTATTTGCGTTTTTCTCGAGTTATACGAACGCAAATAAAGAAATTGTGATACAGTCACTCATTAAATCAAACGTACTTTTAAATGAAAATGTAATTGAAAATTAGGTAATTTCCCCATTCAGTAGGTTGGTTAGTGATGCATGTGATGATACATAAAATAATTGAATGTTATATTTTATGTAAGCCTACCCGATAATAGTTTTTTAGAAGACTATTATTTAATCAAAATAGTATGTAGATCAATATAAATATTTTGTAGATGTAGCCTGTCTAGATACTGATTTCTTAGTTTTCATGTTAGAGTGTTATCAATACCTTCTTTTATGCTAACTAACTTGAAGTTTGCTGCGTTTGAGGCGCCACTAATTTACTCTACAGACCATTGCGACCTGGCACCATGCAAAGTCATATCTCGTCATTGAAATATAACTCGTGACAATTTCTCCACTACAGCACTAACAGTAGCGTCGTTATTAGTTTGTATTTTCGTTATTCCGCTTGTTTTAAAAGCATGTTGCTTGTGTTTCTGTTTCATGCACGTAAACATTTGTTGGTTAATATTGGTAAGATTATAACAAATTGTTAGCAATACATACTGCATTGAATGTTCCAAGAAAACACAGTTGTAGGACATCGTTTTATCCTTTTGTAGGATCTAGATCTGAAAATTAACATCGTATCAGTTGTAGTTGTAAACAGAGGATGAAAACAGAATCGTGACGATGAACGGTCACCAAGCAAATAAATAAATGCAAGCAAACAAAAAAACTGTTATTCTTGCTTCACTGTGAGGTTATGTGGATTCTTCAAGGTGGAAGGAAATATAACATTACTTCCCAGGAGATGCCATGAATACTTCCCTCCAGATCGGTATTTGGCCGTGTAGAATAAGATTTGCGCGATAGGTAAGCTAAGTAGCTCCCACAGAATAGTACAATGTATTTAAATAACATTAGAGAATGTTTACATGCGAGACGGACTGGACAGTGAAAGACAAAACTGTTGCACACATACAGTGTTAAGACCCCACTTACACTCGTAATAAAACATCAGAATGTAAATGTGAATTGTGCAAATGGTTCCCATAAACGAGTTAGTGCTTCCATTTGCACCATTGATTAGGGAGAGAAATTTTGTTCAGTTCTTAAAAAGCGTCGAGGTTGGTATTATTAGCTCGAATCTCTCGAAAGCTATTGTGCCGTCAAGCGAAGTTTCAGTGAAGAAAGCTAAAGATTTTTGATAACTCTTGAAGTACCTTCCAAAGTCAAAAGTGAGGCAGATGACTGTTACAGATGTGTACATACGTCTGCTCACCGAGCTAAGGACAGTAACTCATTTGATTACCATGCAACTTACATAAACCACCAAATTAATTTAACAAGTGTGAGTAGTTAGGAAAATAAAATTCAACACTTTTGTTTGCTCAAGTTTGCATGCAATTACAGCATAAACATGTATGGTAATTTGAGAATTATCATACCTACTATTTATTTGTAGTTGTGCGTATGTAAAAATTTGCTAATTAGTGCTGCCATAGTAATTACATGATTTTTGTCCTATATCTATCGTTACATGTCCTCAAATCATAAAGATAATCCATAAAAACTTTTCGTTCGTAAAACTGGTGCAAAATATTTGACTGATTTCTTTGAAATTGTTTTTCAATTCACTGAGCCTGCGTAAAAATTTAGTTAATAACAATTCGAAAATACGTTACAAATGCTAAACAAGTGATTATAAGCAACTTTTCACTTGGAATTAAATAATTTGCTAGTTATTCAATTAAATTATCATTTGAATCACGGTATCTGAAACATTGCCACTGATTTTAAATATGAAATTAGCAAATTTGACAGAAGAATACCGTTTTATCACTACAAGTATTTACTCCGTGTGGTAAGTTTTCAGTAGCACAAAACAGTAGGGGACTATATAAATTTTTCCTTAAAGTATTCCATGTATAAAGCGTGTGTATGTAATATATGTACAAAATATTATTTGAAAATGTTTTTTCTTACTTAAAACTCTGGAAAACTTAAATAATTTAGCAACTGTTGTGTATGTCCATGCGCAGTAGAGAAATTATCGATACTGAAAATTGCAATGGCATCAAAATACCTTAATATAAATTGTTGTGTACACATACACATGACTAATGGAGAGTACGTTTAAGGCTTATATGTAATTCGGCATTTATCGTACGAATAGGAATAAGAGAATTAATTTACAAAAATACACGAAAACATAAACTTTTAAGGGAGCCGTCTACCCGCGCGTGAGAGGCTCAAAAGCGACGGAGCAGTAAGGTCGACCTTGAAGCGCGCATCACATGCCGCGTCGCCTAAACGAGCCAAGCGCTGAACTAGCGTGCAAGCTTCCCGCCGAACCGTTTTTACTATGCGACTTTCAGCGACAATACTATAATTCTATCTTACGCGACGAAAGGGAAAGAGTCGCTCTAGGTCTGTAATATTCAGAATATCGTGAAAATGATTACTCTTACATAAAAACCAGCGTCAAAAGTCCCGATTCGGTCACTTTAACACTAAAAAAAATACTTGTTAGGAACTATAACAGTTAATGGCAAAATTATAGACCTGTACTAAGATCACTGAATGCTTTTCGTAGCCTAACCGCGTGACAACATGTTAATGGTTTTAGAATGCACTGAAAGAAATCTGCAGAGAGAATTTAACAAAACAGTTATGTAATGGAATATTATGGTAGTGACAACTGAACTTAAGTACCAGCAACAGAATGTTAAGTAATACTTTACAATATAGATGGTTAGCAGAACTATCTAATTATTGTTAAAAGTTATTTTGGTTTGTATTACATAGTTTAAATACATTTATTGGTAGGCCTACATGAAAAAATTGTTTAACTGCACAAAGTAGTTGGCACAGTAAAGCAAATTGGAAATTCGTGCTGAAAGTTATTACGTATTTGCGATTTGACAGCTTCTTGTACGTACCTTTTGTAGAAACGTGACTGAGTTACGCATGGATTCGGAACGCCTGTTTAAACACATGTGCTATATCATAACCAAAAGGAGTTGCAATGAAAATTAAATAGATCATTAGTAAATGTGTTGACCTATCTTCTTACATTTTAAGTTTTGTCTCTTACTAATCGCAATAATCTCACCTATTTTATAAGACACTTCACGTATTTAACGAGATTATTAGTACTCAACTCGGAAGTTTAGATGCAACATATAAACAAATAAGTTAACTGTTTTTCCTCCTGGTACTTATTTTACATTAATGTTCGTTTAAAAATATCAAATATACAATGATGTTTTAATAAATATGGCTATGCATATCGCATGAATGAAAATAATAAGTCAATCGATAAATAAAATGGAAAGTGGAAATTGGTTATACAAAATATGTATTGCATTAATCTATAATGAGTAAAATAATAGGTGTGTGTATGTGTGTGTGTTTTTCGTAGCTACGCGAGATCACTCGAGGCAAATGCTTTATGAGACTGTCGTTATTCTATTCGTCTTAAGTGTGTATGTTCTGGGTGCAACCGTCTGTATGTAACAATCTTGGCTGTCGAAGAGACGGTTAATTTCCAGTACAATTAGAATTTTAACTTTATTTTACTTACCGGTCAGGTTTTTTAAAATGTAAAATCAGTGTTTGCGAGAATACCCGTTACGTTGTAAATAATTGATTTAGTGATACGATTTTTTTTCAGGGTAAGTAAAAATCGATTTCCTATGCTTGCCAGGAATCATAATTTGTCCTATCGGATGCATTAAAAGATAAAATTTAATTGTGAAAATGGCAAAAAATACGGCACACTTAGTGATAACGGACTCGGTTATTTTGGGGGAAAAAGAAAAGCAGATCCTGCAAGCGTAGTTTAATCCTTCGTCTTTCGACACGTAGACCTAAGTCTCTCCAACATGTGCAGATGTCTCTAAATTAATGTTGTAATAGTGTAAGTATATAGCTGTATAGCTGTAGGAAGGTTAACAAAGGTGCTCTCTTTAGCTACAAAATCAAGGGGTAGACTGGAAATAATGTTTCCTAGTAAGTTTAACATGAATGACTGGTATAGAACAAAATATTTTCCACCATGTTTGGATTGCCTTTCTCAGTCTTGTATTTAATTGGTTACTCTGAATACACTTTCAAACTGAATTAGTGAATATTTTTCTATTGACAGTGATTTTATAATATTGATAACATTTTATGGAACATCTCCATCGAAGGTTTATTGGAAAACTATAGACTTCGTTACTTGAAAAAAATTACTGACTTAAACTGCATATACACAAGCAGAAAACACACGTTCACTTACTAACTTGATCAACGAGAGGAAAAGAACAGAACGTTGCATACTCAAAAGATGTGTAGTTAAACGTTATGAGACACTGTACTTTCGGGAAACGGACACTTCTACGAATTCGTCTCTTCACAGAACGTTTCCCCTATGCTTCCCCTTACTCCCTCCACGAACCCCTGTGCCCACCTCCTCTGAAGTACAGTGTTTGCTCATTGGCTGCCCCCCTTCGCTTCAAAAAATCCCTCCTTTTCTTAGAAGATGCCTGAAAGAGTGTCGTGCCGCATTAACTGGTACCAGGCAAACATGATGTGTGAGGAGGTAGCGATTTCGGACGCGTGAAGTGTCGCAGCATGGGGTGCGAGTGACCAACAGCTGCGCGGGTTTTCAGGTCAGAGAAGGAGAACAAGTCACACGCGCGGGAAAAACAATACCAGACGTTTATAAAAGTTGTATTTGTATGTTGTCAGAAAACTCCGTTCACTAAGCATTTAATTTCTCTGTGTTAAATGCATGATGTGCTTGTCTCGCGTA
>PNEQ01080621.1:0-18925 GCA_003012365.1 Medauroidea extradentata
ACTTCACACGAATATGTAAAGGGGTCTGTTGTATTATCATGTTAGTCATCATTAGTTTTTAATTATTTTTTCTTAGTTTTTGGCAGTTCTACGTTTATGTAATTTTATTTTGTGTATCTGTAAAAAAATGGTTAAGTGCAAGAGAAGGCTACAATGCCTTAACTTTGCCATTTGAAAAATAAGACAATAAATAAATAAAAAAAATGAATAAAACTCTTCAATTATTGCATGTTCGTGAGTGTTCGGAATCGTTCGTGTACTAGCGGCCACCTAAGTTCGTGCTTCGTCAAGCCGGAACTAGTGCCTAACAAGCTCTACATGAAGCGCGCGGTCATGACGAAAATTGTCTTATTCGTGGACTGTGAAACTTGGACTTGAAAAGTGCTGTCTTGAAAAATAAAATAGTCTTGGTCAAACAGTTGTCTCGAGACATGACTATGAATACCGCCCTTAGTGGGGTGGCATGTCCCTCCCCCGCCGCGCACCGGTTGAGCGACTGTAATGTGGCCTGCCGGGACTTTGGTGAACTATTTGCAGTGTATCAGATAGGCAACTATCTGAATTGCAACGCTATCTGTTGGTGCTAGATTGAACTTGATGTCTCTGGTATAGTCTTTCGAGTAATCGAACTAGTGGTGCCACCTATGAGGGAAAAGTGAACAAAATGGTGTGTAAAAACACAGTTTAGTTAGCTACATGAGGAAACAATTGTAGTTTCGCACAATAATCTTTCGCCTAAAGTATTTTCGCCTAAAATCGTTTTGCCTATAGTAGTTTCGCCTAAAATCGTTTTGCCTAAAGTAGTTTCGCCTAAAATCGTTTTGCCTAAAATAGTTTCGCCTAAAATCGTTTTGCCTAATGTAGTTTCGCCTAAAATCATTTTGCCTAAAAGAGTTTCGCCTAATTACATTTTGCCTAAAAATGTTTAGCCTAAAGTCGTTCAGCCTAAAATCTGTTTGACTAAAATCACATCGCTTTACTGAAATGCGTTTGCTTAAAATAATTATGCCTAAAATCGTTTTGCCTAAAATGGAATTCTTAAAATTCCGGCAACTCGTTTAAATTGCAAAAATGTCATTTAGCCTAAAGTTGTTTTGCCTAAAGTCGTTTCGCCTAAAGATTTTGCCACACTCGTTTTGCCTAAAGTCATTTTGCCTAAAAGCTTGTCGTCTTAAAGGCGTTCCGCCTAAATTAGTTTCGCCTAAAATCGTTTTGCCTAACGTACTTTTGCCTAAAATTATTTGGCCTAAAATAATTTCGCCTAAATTCGTTTTGCCTAAAGTATTAGAGCCTAAAGTTGTTTGGCCTAAAATATGTTTAATTTATATTCTATCCCTTTGCTAAACTTTCGACAAAATCGTTGGCCAAGAATATTTTTTGCCTAAAATCGTATTGCCTAAAAATGCTCTCTTCAAAGTGCTACCCTTCTCGCTTAGCTTGCCTAAAAATCGTCTCCCCTAGTTATATTGCCTAAAGTCGTTTTGCCTAAAATAATTTAGCCTAAAGTCGTTTAGTCTAATGTAGTTTTGCCTAAAAGTAACTTTGCCTAAAGTCATAGTGCCTAAAGTCGTTTTGCCTACGATTAGGCAAAACATTTTTAGGCGAAACGACGGGTACCTGCTTTAGGAACCCAATTCCTACATTTCTTTCAATCTATAGGAAAAGTACACAGATGCCGGCATTTTTAAGGCGATATTTTAACTTTATTGTATTAAAATATTACAGTAATTACAGACTGTGTATTAGTCCTATAGACCTCACCTTGAAGTTTCATTTTTTCATTTTATATTACAATAACAAATCCTATTGCATGATTAGATTACATTTCTATAATATGCAATATGTTATGTAAATGTATACTAGTACTGCTTTAAAGATGTTTGCCACCTCTTTCTGCTCTTCACTGTATTTGAATTACATTATATATGTATCTTCATTACACACTTATGATAAGGACGTGCAGGCAATTCAGCAAATAATTTTGTGTAAATATGGCATTCAGTGCAAATTGTTTCAATGTACACATATAACTTGATCTTTAAGAATGTGGACTTACGAACAGAAAATGAAAGTGTATGAATTACTCAGTGGAACACTCTCGAGTGCTAATTAATAAAAAGGGATGCCTGCAATCAAGTATAGATGCTCAAGAAACAATAGCGATGCAATTATTTTAATAGGCTCTCCATTACAAAGAGAGAACCAATCATAATTAAGAGTATAATCTGTAAAATATGGCAAACACAATAATTTCTAGTAATTTCTTCTTGTATACAGTTCAACCACATCTTCTTAAATTTAATTTATTGTATTGTCGGCTACAACTTGCAAAAATTGAAACTTAAAAAAAAAAAAATGGAACTAGTATGTAAGATTAACTTTCCCATAATACTAATAATTTTCAATCATTTTACTTGTAATAATAGAAAGTTCTTGTATATATATTTTAGTCACCATTGATTTTTGTAAATTATGTATATTTATATAATTTGCATGTATACATGTACACTTCCATTGTTATAACTTTTTCATCCTCTTAAGTGTGCATAAAAAGAGTTTAATTAATAGTGATAGCATTTAAATATTTTGAAGTAGATTTTGTTATAAAAATTAAGGTAACAACACGCCATAGTATCCAGATTTATCACCACGTATTCAAGCATACCCTATACCCTACCTACAACCACTTCCTGTCTTGACCAGTTAACCCTACATTTACCGACTCTGTCCACCCCTCCGTCAGTGCCGGAGATGTCGAACTATACCATGGCCAACCCCCACCAACTCGTCACCCTCTTGTGTTCTCGCCACTACGCTACATTCTACCCAGTCACCCACCGACAATCTACGATCCATCCAATCAAGAAGATGAACTTCTTCAATGCTACTTCTACTACGACTCTTATTTCCTGCAAAGAACATTTAGTTTCACTCGCCGCCACTTGTCATGCGTTTCACCTGACAAACAGGGTGGACCTCTTAACAATGTACCAATCTTCTTCGGCAATATTTCTACACCCACCGTCTCACCCGACGAGAAAGTGACTTCTCGCCCAACGTTATTTTGGGGGTGATGTTACGGTGTCGCAATTCCGCGGCGTCGGTGGCGTCGCAGGAAGGCACTAAGTGGGTGCTGGGTAGTCAACTAGTCACCAAAAAGTGGCAGATTGCGACAACAGTGGTATCCCAGGAATCCGATGACTTGAGGAGTTAAGTGGGTCTTAACACTTACCCAACACCTTGCTAACTCATGGATTCAGCAGGGATAGCTCTGCCTCTGGGCATAGCTGGGAGCCAATCAGAGGGGAGGATTTTGACGACCTGGTGAGGGTGCGAAGAATGGTATAGACATCGAGCTAGCTACCGGGGGGAGTTGGAGTTGGAGAAGAGAGTCGACGAGTGAGTCTTCTGCTAGGGCGGCGAACGTACCTAGGGACTCTGGGTTCGAGTCTGGGTGCGACCTCTGGCTAGAGAACTAGCTCCAACGGCAGCACGAGCGGTGAGTTCCTGTTGGTTTAGGGAAGGAGAGCGATCCCTTACCTATCTCCTATCTCGCCTTACCCTAATCCTTCCACTTGCCTCTACTTCTGTATTGCTGTTAATCCATGTTCTCTATTCTAATAAACTTTGTTACCTTTCATCTCTGGCTTATTTATCTTCCCCTTCCCGGCTAAACTTTGTAACAAAAACCAGCATTCACAGAGAGTATAATTTACTCAGAAAACCTGTCGCTTGTGAATCTGAGACATTTTGTTTTATAGACGAATCTACGGCCTTGTCATTCTTGATCTGTCAAGGATGCTCGTGCAACGTTTCCACTAGAAATAATTGAAGGTAAAGTACGGTGCCCTGCATTTTTACCTATATTTATGCAGACAGTTTCGTTTACGCGGTACAAATACTTGTCTTTTACCATGACTGGTATACAGATCCCAACATTCAGAACGAATTAGATGAATTTGCCTATAATATCAACCACCTGTGCTATTAAGTGCTAATCAAAAAGTAGTAAAATAGTTTATAAAACGAATGAAATTTTATGTTTGAACTCGTAAGAATATGTGCGAATATGTATGACTAAAGTCGCAATCATACTGCATGCAGGGATCAAAAAGTGTACAGTACTGGAGTTACTGTTTATAGCACTAGTAGTCAGAGTGAATAGGAATGTAGTCAGCTGACACATTATTATGAATGATATCGTATCAACACTTGACACAACATTGCATCTGAAATGTAACTTTGTCCATGGTATAAGTCAGATTAAGTGAATACGGATATGGACAGCATACTTAATAAAAGAACAGGAATTGTGAATTATTTACTTTAAAAATGTTACTTACCGTAGCATCTCATGTGATACACACCATTATGTAGCAGTGAGGTAAAGTAAAAAAAGAAGGTAGATGATCTACGTTGAATAATTCCAAGAGAAAAAAAAACATTATAAATTTACTGTACTTGCCTCCCCAGGCATGTATGTGTTGTATATTGTGAAAAAAATTATAAAAACCTTAACATACCCTGGCATTTTACATGACACTCGCCTCCAGGGTAGTTGTGGCGACACCAGTAGCGGTCGTTGATCTGAATTTTATGTACTACTTACGACTTGGGTCACAACTTATTTCCTTATTTATCTTTTAATTACCAACTACATTAGCAAAACCATTTCATTCAGTGAGATTGTTTTTCCCAGAATGTGTTAAAAACTCGTCTATAAAAATTTTATTTGCTGCATTTTCGCAAGTGCAATAACACATGTCTAAGAATATTACCTACTACTATGTTTTTTACCTTTAAGTGAATTAACACTAAGTCAATAATTTCATTACTTCTGTAAGGCTATGTGAACGATGAATATTTGCGATACTTTAAGTCTATCACATGAAATATCCCCACAAAAAATACTAAAAATACTATTTTTTCAAGTCAATGAATCACTAACATAGCCATAGTGACAGTACTAAAGTTGTTGAGCAACACGTAAGTTGTAAAAATAAATTCATGATGGTAATGAAAAAATTTTTTAAAAATTTTAAAAAAATTACTGTATGACATTGTTCGTGAGGTATAAAACAAATGTCTTGAAGACTATTGCAGAAAACATTATGAAGTAATTTTACTTTACTTCTAGTTGTTTTACGTAATTTGTGTGCTAAAGTTAAATGACTCTCAGATCTCATGTGATGATATTACTTTTATTGCACTCTTTACAATCTGCGTGGCGTCAGTACACAACTCGTTAATCTAAAATAAGGAAATAATATATAATGCAAAATTATGAAATATATAAATGTAGCATTTCTAACATAAACTTCACAGTAAGAGAGGTAACTGTAATCTTAAAAAATAACTATTTTGTAGTTAAATTTTTATAGCACAGAACCAAGATATGTGTATTGCCATAAAACTCTTCCATTATAAGTTGTCTATTTAGGGTTTTCATAATAACATATTTTTAAAATTTGTTACACTAATCAAATACTTAACATATTATCCTAAACTGGGCAAATAAGAATCACGCCATGCGAATAATGTGCAAAATTGAAGGAAAAATTTGTAGTGCATAATGTGACAACATATAATGTACTTAGTCCCCTCTTTCTCTATACTGGCATCTTACTTCCTTGTCCTCACCATCATAGAAAGTGTGCTGGTTCAATGCCCTTGAAGCCTAAAACACCTATGTACATTTACTTGCCATTATTTACATAACACCTGGATGTGGAGAAGAAGAGGGAACTCTTTCTGTGCAGTGTTGCCACATTTTCCACGAAAAAACGTCACTGTATGACATTTTGTCACTAACATTTACACCTTCGAGTTCATACACGATAAACATGGTATGCTTTTATACGTTCGTTTACTGACTAACTGTATATGGAACGTGTTTCAGATACATTTGCCCAAACAGTGACACATGTATTCTGACGGGAATTAATAACACTTTAGATGATACTCGTGGTCAATCTGAAATATTAATCATTGGCTCTTGGTACACTTAAAGGCACAATTTGTACTATGTGCAATGATATTTCATCCGAATAGAGTGTGCTGCTCCGAAGCGTAGTCAGTAGTTTGACCCTGGCTCAAGAGGCGTGCGGACATGTGGAGTAGCTGCACTGTACACGGTCTACCGCGACGGCTGTTGTATCTATGTGTACTGTATAAATTCGCGAATTCGTGGAGTGAATACCACGGAAGCACGTAAACAACTCTCTCTAGTCAACATAATACACGTTAAACGTCCCATAAATCCACCTGCACTGGATTTATTATGATATTTGGACGAGATTGGATGGCCCTCCATCAAGTTAATGTTCATGCTTCACTGCGAATTGATTATATGGGCTACGAGAGAAACTTTGCATACCAAAATATCTTATTGTGAGCCAATCTATGTAAAAATTGAAGTAGGGATCGACAACATTATAACTCTGCACATGGTCAATATTCCTGTTGAAGTTTCTAATGAAATTTACTCAATGCCACACGGAAAAATATACACACCGATGGACTAATTGTTGGCAAGTTACAGAAATTATGATGTAAAAACTGGTGTGCGAATAATATAATAGTACTCGAACACAACATTGTGTCTCAGTTAACGATAGGCGGTGACGAAGGGTTTATCACATATGAAAGACCACGTCAAACATGAAGTAATTACTCCAAAACTGAACATCACTGGGACGGGTGTCCAATTTTACTGCCGCTGGGGTTAAGAAGATCGCGACACAGTTGGACGATGACGGTTAAAGACATTATAAACACTAGTCGAGACACAACACCTGAAAGAACTAACATTTCTCCTAGTGACAATGTCGCACACAGGCCTCCCATTCAATCTGTCACACAACTAGTCAATGTAGATAAAGTCGAAGATTCCGCAGCATTAAAATATCTTCTGTTGTCACCGAAATGGCCACGTGACACAATTGAACGAATGCCAACACCTCAACCAGTGGACGGAGCGAACATAGCAGAGTCACGGGAGAACGCACACACTGATAATTCACACGATGTGACTAATAAAATTTTACCATCATGGAAATAACAGTGACTCGGGATCTGCTGAGCTTGAGCATAGTCCAGTGCAATGTTATGCAGTCATTCTGGAAAGCCCTTATTCACAATGTCAATACTCGATAAATGTAGTATAACAAGCTATTCAGCATATTAAAGCTCTTAAATTGCTGTCAGAATCAGGCATGGTCGAGTCCGATAATGATGGTACGGATACTGACATACACGACTGTTAATATTTTTACCGTAGAGGCACCACACAAATATTGTGCTCTATATCAACTTGTACTGGCCCATACTATCGATATGTTACGGCTACAAGAAGTCACTATTGGTCTGCTACCATATTTAGATCAATACAATGTGTACCACAGTACAGGTAATAGTAACATGGGAAGGGGTATTATTACACATAATAACATACAACTTAAAATTATAAGGTTGCATAATATCCGGCACTCTTACATCGATGCTAGTTAATGGCGGTACTGGTGATATTGTGATGGGACGTTGCGTCTATGTTAACGCCCTTTCGGGCACTTAGTATAGAACTGTCCATAAATAATTATTTTGTAATGATAATGAATGCTGACCTTTAAAAATGTTAATATGAGCACATACAATTTGGTTCCGGCAGACTTTACAGATTACTCAATGGTATTGTTTACAATGGAAGATATATTTTTTGCCCCAATATCTGATCGGAAATCCTGGCAGTTACTAAGCAGTTTAATGGGACAACAGGAAGTAGACTACATTTTCCAAACAAAATGGGAACAGTGGCAGCGATACAAAAATCAATGCACAGATCTTACAAAATTGTAGGGAAAATGCAACAAGTCCGGTGTACACAGAGTTTTTAAATATAATGTACACACTTGTAGATGTGAACGAGAATCACTGATATACATATATTAGCTTGCACTGCGAGTAATCGACAAGAGTTCAGCTTCGGACCCAAATGCTTTGGCAACAGTGAATCGCTATAAACAATACTTAAAGGAAATCCACACAGCGAACATGGAGGCGCGCATTGGATTTCACACCTATAAGAGCTTTTTTGGCATGTATTAAAATCTAAGTGTTCATACCCTCATGCAAGGACAAAAATTTAAAATCAGGTGGCATGCCGAACAACATTAGCTGAAGATTCGCGTGTTCACCTGGCAGACGAAATTACCGACGATGAAATCCATAAGGTTGTACAGCGGACTCCGACCGACCGATCACCAGGAATTGATGAAATACTGTATGAGTTCTTTATAAACTAGTGTTGCATCATTGGCATTAACTTAACTGTAATAACTCATCAAGTTATTCTCAGAAGTGGATTGAGCCTATCGCAAATAGAAAAGGTTTTCTGTTTAAAACCGAAAAAAATAACGCCCACACTGTCGCAACGATTACAGACACATCACTCTACCGTGTGCCGAGCCAGAGCATTTGGCCATCGGTTAAAACATACTCTGCCTAATGTCATCGGGCTGAAGAAATACTGCGATGCGGCTGGGAACATAATCACATGGCTTAGCAAAACTGCGCAGTGTACACATTTTTGCTCAAACGATCCCAGTTCCCAGCGGCGATTGTCAGTATAGACTTGGAAATGCTTTGGACAGGGTGAACTGGAAGTTTTTGGATCAGTTACAAACACATTTTGATTTTCTTCCTGAGATAGTTCGAATACTCCGAAAAATTCGTCGTGATGCTACAACCAAAATATCTGTCAGTGGCATTTTCAGGCTAAATTTCTATATATGCTCCTCAGTTCGTCAAGAGTACCCACTGTCTCTGGGCTTGTTTTTCGTGTATGTTAAACCCCTCCTCAGAATTCTTTCTGTAGCAGTCTCAGAGATAAAAAAACTGGTCACTAAATAGCTTACAATGGATATACTGATATTGCCTCTCCCTTATCGTACAAAATTAAGCCGAAGTTAGAGCTGTACACAATATTCATTCGACATTCTAACACTTTTCTACTGTAAAGTGGAATCCCAGGACAACAAAAATGCTTTAACCCAAAGACGAACCACACACGTGACATAATTTTCGCCGTTTTGTACAAACGGACGCATTATACTCCATGGACGTCACTTTCATACAAATAATAGAACACACGCAACAATTAAACTGGAATATCGTTGTTCAGAAAATTAGAAGCTGTTTGTTATACTCGTGGTTCCGAAACACAAAATCCTGCAAAGAATATCCCTGGTAAACATGGTAACCACTTATATGCTGCCGCAACTATGGAATGTGGCTCCTAATATTCCCTGTGACAACATTAACAAATAGCAGTGCAAATCAGAAAATTTGTATGATGGTCTACAATAAGAGCTTCGACTGTAAGACAAGCTAGCGGCAACGACAGTATATTTAGGTATGTAGTGCAGTGCAAAGGGGAAAACGAGGCATGTCTTCGACAAGTCTGCCAGCCGTCATTAGCTCACCAGATCAAGGCCCACGACGTGCGACAGTTCGTCATTAACCCAACCTTCCAAAATCTGCCTAGCACTATGAGAATGGTGAGGTCTAATACAGTGGCGTAGCGTGCAGTGTTCCATGGTGTGCGGTGCTAAGCAATGACTATACACAACAATAATTGTGTGTGGAACATTATACTAGCAGGGACAGATACACTCTCGAGCCAGTAGCGTGCAATAGGCGAGGCACGAGTTCTCCAATAATACACCTCGGTCTCTACAATACAACTGCCACGTGCTCAAAGCGTTTAGTCAGTAGTCAGTGCTAATACCGCACGCCTTGGAACACAACCCCGCTACGCCACTGGGTCTAAAGTGTACAAAGGGTCATAGAGTAGAACCTGAATGTATTTAACTGAAAATCTGCTCGCCTCCTATCTAAATTAAGCTGTACAAACGTGTAGTAATATGTAATGTAACTATGTAGAGAATGCCACTATATTTAGTTAACATGTTTCAGTTAATCGTAACCCTCACACTTTACTTTAAACACTTAATTAGTTTCGGTACAAAGGGCCTACTTCTGGCTGAAGCTCCCTAACTTATGTGTAAAACAGCTCAAATAAAAAGTTCATAACACAATGTATCGGATGGTTCGTATAGCGTGGACTTTTAATCCGAGTCAGAAGGAAAGAACTAACTCTACCATCAACGAAAGGCGGCCTTAGTCCTATAGAGCATGAAAAAAAAAGCGAGGGCCCTCTTCTAAAAACCTTCACTTCATAATATCCTTAAAAAAAGGTTGCTCTGCAGCACAACATAGAGCAGCGTGGTGTGTTTACAAAGTGTTATACTGTCAATACAGTACCTCAATGAGATGTGACAAAAGTATTTTTGAGGAATGACTGGTAGATACTATTACCTCTACCTGCATGCTCTACGATCAATACAGATGGTCGACTAACATTTCCCCAAATATAGGAAATAAGTTACCTAACCTCAAATGGAATTTAATCTGGACATATCTTGCAGACCAAGAGATTCCGATACTGCTGCGCGCTACTGTATTTATATTTGTCAATGGCATTTTCCCTTCGAAAATCGACGAATACGATCAGGTTTGTCTTCTGATGACCAGTGTTATGTATGTTGTGCACGAAACACAACACTACGCAGAGTCGCCGAGTGTACATACTCCGTACAGCTGTGGATTTGGTGTAGACAAATGATCGAAATTGCTCAAAATGCATGTAGTAGAGACATGCAAAATTTAACATTATAATTTCGTAGCAGTGTAAACTTCACTTTCCTATATATAAAGGAGCATAATCTGCGATGAAGTTAATGTATAGTACTATACCTTTTTCATGACCCCAATATAAATATGACTTTGCTTGCAGATATTGCTGATGATTAACTGGTATTGCTACACTGAAGTTTGAGGTTATGATGAGTACTCAGACTTGTTTCCATTGAGGATTAATTCTTGCTTGCCGAAGTGTCCTTGCGAATACAAGGGAGTCGCAACCCACGTTCTTGTTCCTGTGTACTTGTCAGTTACCATCACCTTTAGCGAGGTTAGCCTATATGAAGGGAGGTGATGGGACACTCTTAAAACAATATTTTAATGTCGCTGTAAAGAATTGCAAGATTATTATATCAATATTTCAGGGTAATTTAGATTTCGTTTATTAACTATACATAAGGCTGGTGGCAACATATTTGGATGTAGATTCAGACAGGATTACTTGAAATTTAGGAGTAAATTTAAAAGTTATGGCAAATATATAAAATTATATCTCAGAAATTATAAAGGGTGTACCTCTACCTTCTACACTTAACGTGTGACATAGGTCTAAAACGAATTTATAATTTAATACTAACAAGAAAATCTTATACATAACACTGAGTTTTTCATACTATCTTACATTGATTTCAAACTTCTTTTTCTAAACTTTTAGCAATTATATCTTACTATTATTCATGTTTACTATTAGATATTAATATTACACTAAACATAATTTATTTTAAATGTTTTTCTCGTGTCGCGAATTCTAAAATATGCATTTAGTTTATCGAAATGTAAATTAATTTCTAACAAAATATTGTCATATCGTATAGTTCTAATATCGGAAATTTTGTTTCTTTATATATATATATATATAATATATAATTAACTAGAAATTTTTTTATCTATACATTTTCGTATACTTAAGAATTTATTGGTTTGTGGACATATGCCATTGCTCATGTTTTGCTGATCAAACCTGTGTTGAATGACAAAGTACGAAAACTAAGATGAGGAAACAAATTTAAAACACATACAAAAATAGAAAAAAAGCAATCCCAGAGGAATTCCGTCAGTTTTTTTTTTTTTTTCAAAATAATTGTTATATTAGGCAACAAAGAATTATGTCTCTAGAATAGTTTGTTGTCTTATATAACAATAAAAAATCTGATGGAATTCTTCTGGGATTGCTTTTTTTTTTTAATTTTTGTGTGTTTTACATTTGCCTCTTCTTACTCGTTTTCGTACTTTGTCATTCAACACAGGTTTGATCAGCAAAATATGAGCAATGGCATATGTCCACAAACCAATAAATTCTTACGTATACAAAAATTTATAGATAAAAATTTTTCTAGTTAATTATATACGTAATATATATAAATATAAATAAAATTTTCCGATTATAGAAGTATACAATATGACAATATTTTGTTAGAAAATAATTAGATTTGACAAACTGAATGCATATTTTAGAATTCGCGACAAGAGAAAAACATTTAAAATAAATTATGTTTAGTGTAATATTAGTATCTAATAATAAACGTGAATAATAGTAAGATATACTTGCTAAAAGTTTAGAAAACGCAGTTTGAAATCAATGTAATATAATATGAAAAACTCAGTGTTGGTTATAAGATATTCTTGTTAGTGTTAAATTATAAATTCATTTTAGGCCTATGTCACACGTTAAGTGTAGAAGGTAGAGGTACACCATTTTTAATTTCTGAGAAATAATTTTATTTATTTGCAATAACTTTTGAATGTACTCCTAAATTTCAAGTAATCCTGTCTGAATCTACATCCAAATATGTTGCCACCAGCGTTATGCACAGTTAATAAACGAATACTATATTACCCTGAACTATTGATAAAATAATCTTGCAATTCTTTACATCGACATTAAAATATTGTTTTAAAAGTTTACCATCACCTCCCTTCATATAGGCTAACCTCGCTAAAGGTGATGGTAACTGACAAGTACACAGGAACAAGAACGTGGGTTGCGACTCCCTTGTATTCGCAAGGACGCTTCGGCAAGCAAGAATTAATCCACAATGGAAACAAGTCTGAGTACTCATCATAACCTCAAACCTCAGTGTTGCAGTACCAGTTAATCATTAGCAATATCTGCAAGCAAAGTCATATTTACATTTTAGTCATGAAAAAGGTATAGTACTATACATTAACTTGAAGGAAAACAACATGGAATTCCGTGTGTCGATTGCAGGAGGGATTTATTCATGAGCCAAAACATTAAAAATTGAACATGACTTAAACAAACTCGTTAAATAAATTGCCAACATTATTCAAAACATTAGAAATTAAAGTATAATGTACGCAAATATCATTGAACATTAACTTTAAAATTAATAGTGACAGGCGTGCAAATAGAATCAATTTAATGTACACAAAATGGAACATAAGAAGTCATAGTCGAGATTACTGTGGAGGGTATAGCAAAGACATTAACATATGCAAAACATTGGCTAGCCCTATCCTTATAGGAAACTAACTCAAACAACATTATGCTAACTGAGTCCACTCCTCAGTAGCCCACCGTAACACAAAATCGTAGGGACACACGCCCCTACACATAATCACAAACTCCAGCATAATCTACCTCAGTAGTATGCACACATTACCTAACACCCTGACACAGTATCATGAAGCGGGCACTTAAGGTGCCTGTGAAATTTCCAATCGTATTATTATTATTCTTGTGGTATAATTTACATTCTCTGTCTGTCAAAATCTAACCTTCAAATTACACGCCTGCAATTATTAACTACGAACAAAACTATGGAACTATAGAAGTTAAATGTCTGCTCTCTCTCTCTCTCACACACACACACACATAACCAAAAATACAGAAGTTACCGGAAGTTAAACAGAGAAAAAAACCCGAACGCGAAAATTACCTTGAATTACTGAACAAAAGAGAAAATTCACAAACAGCGAAACACGAACGAAACACTAGTACTTGGGTCATTATGCTACAGGACTTCAACTGAAGAAAAAACCCCAATAATAAACTAAAAAAGGTGACGAAAATTTATCAATTACAGGTCCTGCAGCATAACAACCCATTCCACATTTACGAAGACGAATGACAAGAGTTACACTTACATTTCACTGTTAGCTGACTGAGCACACATACTAGGAAAACACGAGTATGTATACAAAAGGCGAGCATGAATATAGGCTCAAAAATAGTCCGCCCAACATGGCGGAACAACAGTAACATGGTATATTACAATGAAATAATTAATACCAGTAGTAGGAAAAGGGGGCTGCTGGCGCACTGGCTCCTGGCTGTGGGCAAGTGGGCAGGGTGATGACGCAATCAACATGGCCGCCTAGACGTCACTGTCCGCCATCTTGGATTACGTCACAGTCCGCCATCTTGTTTTTGGTTTTTGGATTTTCCAAATTTGGATTTTCCGAATTTGGTTGTTTGGATTTTCCGAATTTGATTTTTCAAATTTGTTTTTTTTTTCGACTCTCACTTGTTTTACGTCATCTGCTACGCAGCCGCCATGTTTGTTTACGTCGTCTGCTTGTGACGTCACATTTTTTTCGACTGTCACTTATTTTCGTCTGCCCGTGACGTCATGATTACAACATTGGCTGCTAGGTGGCACTGGTGTCGCACTTTGTTTTCTCCGTCCTCTGCTAGGCGGCGCTGCAGTCGCCATGATTGTTTTCTCCGTTGTCAGCTAGGCGGCGCTGCTGTCGTGTGCTGGGCGCAGCCATGTTTGTTTCATTGTTTACTTCTGACATTGGAAGGTAGAGTGCGCTAGTGTCGCAGCAGTTAAGGGTCAAGTTCCAAGTGTCTGTATATGGGAATTGAACCTTATGATTTTTTAAATTTCAAAGATAAATAAAAAATCCTTTGCCGGGTGCTGGACCCGATCCATCTATCTTTGGGTTAGCAGTCATGCGTTCTAGTCAACTACACTACAAGTGCAGACACAAAATATCGCAGTTATAAGTTGTATATGAGGTATTAATATTTTTTTTTTAATACTGCTTAGACATACCTATGCCAACTAGTTTTTTAAATAAAAGTTATGGGTTTAAATTAAAGTTAAAATTGAACTACTTGACATGGATTATTTTCGTTTATAGTCTTTGGTTGTGCTAAAGACATACCTATGCCAACTGGTTTTTAAATTAATGTTATGGGTTTAAATTTTGTTCTTGACTACTTGACATAGATATGTCTAATATTTTTCGCTTATGTTCATTGGTTGTGCTTAAGACATACCTATGCCTAATGGTTTTTTAATAAATAATATATGGGTTTAAAACAAAAGTTAAAATATTTTTTTCTTGACTACTTGGCATGGATATTTTTTCCGCTAATGATCATTGGTTGTGCTAAAGACATACCTATGCCAACTAGTTTTTAAATAAAAGTTATGGGTTTAAATATTTTTTCTTGACTACTTGGCATGGATGCGTCTAATTTATTTCGCTTATGGTAATTGGTTATTCTAAAGAAACACCTATGCCAACAGGTTTTTAAATAAAAGTTACGGGTTTAAATTAAAGTTAAAATATTTTTTTCTTGAACTACATGGCATGGATACGTCTTTTTTTTTTCATTTATAGTCATCGGTTGTGCTTAAGACATAGCTATGACAACTGGTTTTTAATAAAAGTCAAAGTATCCGGACGTATTTATGGTACAGAAGATCTTAAAACGAAGAGGAAACAAGCTGTTTGTAAGTTGGATGGGTCATGGGTCTGAATTCAACAGCTGGATATCGATTTCTGTTATAAAAAAAGTATTAAATTTTGTACTACCAGAAGGTTGCAAGAAAATGTACGAACATTTTGCGTATGTATGACATTGTACAGTATGTTTCAATATATTTTTTAAAACATATTACCGGTTTTTCTTATGCAAAGTACTGCCGCCCAGTATTCAATAAGTTTCGTGCGAAGGCATCTATTACGACACGGGCTGGCGCCAGCATGCTGGCTTGCTCGAGCTAATTTCAGAATAGTTGACTTAGTTCAGTGACCGACGACGCAGCTATGTAACGGAATCGTGCGGCAACCCCTTCCGCGCTCGACCGAGCCGTATTCCTCCCCCCCCCCCCCAACTTGTCCAGAAGCTATACAAACCAAACAGTTTGACATATGTCTACGAGATTCAAAATGCTGACTCTTCTTTAGACCGATAATAAGTTTATATGACTAAATACGCGTTCTGTCAGTTTTTAAGCATAGTTCCCGATTATTTCTAAACTATTATTCATATGTCTATGAAATTCAAAACGCCAACACATATTAAGTACCAGGATAAGTTAATATGACTACACGCTTTGTCAGTTTTTAAGCATAGTTCACGATTATTTCCAAACTATTTGTCATATGTCTATAAAATTCAAAACGCAAACACATATTAAGTACCAGAATAAGTTAATATGACTAGATACACGCTTTGTCAGTTTTTAAGCATAGTTCTCGATTATTGCGAAACTACTTGTCATCTGTCTATGAAATTAAAAAAGCAAACACATATTAAGTACCAGAATAATTTAATATGACTAGATTAACGCTTTGTCAGTTTGTAATCATTCTTCTCGATTATTAACAAACTATTGTTTTTAAGCATAGTTCTCGATTATTTCCAAACTATTTGTCATATGTCTATGAAATTCAAAACGCAAACACATATTAAGTACTAGAATAAGTTAATATGACTAGATACATGCTTTGACAGTTTTTAAGCATATTTCTCGATTATTTCCAAACTACTTGTCATCTGTCTATGAAATTCAAAACGCAAGCACATATTGAGTAACAGAACAAGTTAATATGACTAAATACGTCCTCTGTCATGTTGAAAGCATAGTTCTCATTTTTTCACTAACTATTTTACATATGTGTAAAAAATTTATAATGAAGACACGTATTTAAATACAGAATAAGTTGATATTACTAGACATGCTCTTTATCAGTTTTTAAGCATGGTTCTCGATTCAAACTATTAGTAATATGTTTATAAAATTTAAAATGCACAAACTTATTAAGTCCTAGAATAAGTTGATACGGCAATGCGTGCTCTGTTAGTTTGTAAGCTCAGTTCTCGATTTTTTTTTCAAATTATTTTGACATATGTCTATGACATTTAAAATGCAGACGCGTATTTAGATACAGAATAAATTGATATGGCAATGCGTGCTCTGTTAGTTTGTAAGCTCAGTTCTTGAGTATTTTCAAACAACTTTTACATATGTCTATGACATTTAAAAGCAGACGCGTTTTTAGATACAGAATAAGTTGGTATGACTGCCTACGCATTCTGTCAGTTCGTAAGTATATATCTTGATTATTTTCAAACAAATTTTGACATATTTCTATGACATTTAAACTACAGACACGTATTTAAATACAGAATAAGTTGGTATGACTGCCTGCGTAATTCTGTCAGCTCGTAAGCATATGACACGATTATTTTTAGACTATTTGTCATACGAAAAGGAAATTTAAAATGCTAGAACGTGTTTAGGCTGAGAATAAGTTGGTATGACTAGCTACGACGTCTGTCAGCTTTCTCAATTACTTCCAAAACTATTTGAAATATGTCTATTAAATTTTAAGTGCAGACACGTATTTAGATACATAATATGTTGGCATGGTCACATACACTTTCTGTAATTTTTTAATGAATATTTATACTTAATTATCGATATTGTTAATCTCCTACATCTGTAAGTTCCTTTCTACGAATTTTTTTTACAATTTCTAAAAAGAAGCAGAAGCTAACTAGATTAAATACTTAACCCAACCAAAGTCCGTCCGACCACTCGAGCAGGAAATCCTCAAAGCGGGCAATTGAATCATTTTATATGATTAAAATAAATCCGCAACGAAGTGCACGTTGTCATCTGCTGTCCAGAAGAATTACAATTATTTATATTTTAAGAATCCTCAAAGCGGGCAAATGAATCGTTTTTATATGATTCAAATAAATCCGCAACGAAGTGCACGTTGTCATCAGCTATGTTCAGAAGTAATATAATTATTTATATTTGAAGAATCCTCAAAGCGGGCAATTGAATATTTTGATATGATTCAAATAAATCCGCAACGAAGTGCACGTTGTCATCAGCTATGTTAAGAAGTATTAAAATTATTTATATATGAAGAATCCACAAAGCGGGCAATTGAATAATTTTTATATGATTCAAATAAATCCGCAACGAAGTGCACGTTGTCATCAGCTATGTTCAGAAGTATTAAAATAATTTATATTTGAAGAATCCTCAAAGCGGGCAATTGAATCATTTTTATATGATTCAAATAAATCTGCAACGAAGTACACGTCATCTGCTGTCCAGAAGAATTACAATTATTTATATTTTAAGAATCCTCAAAGCGGGCAATTGAATCATTTTATATTATTCAAATAAATTCGCAACGAAGTGCACGTTGTCATCAGCTATGTTCAGAAGTATTAAAATTATTTATATTTGAAGAATCCTCAAAGCGGGCAATTGAATCATTTTTATATGATTCAAATAAATCCGCATCTAAGTGCACGTTGTCATCAGCTGTTCAGAAGAATTACAATTTTTTATATTTTAAGAATCCTCAAAGCGGGCAATTGAATCGTTTTTTTTATTTTGATTTAAAAATCCTTAATGAAAAGAACGTTGTCACTGACTGACTGATTTTATTTAGAGTCACATCCAGGTCGCATGTCTCGTAGGCTGTGACTTGTGGATAAATGAGAACATCTAGAAATATGAAAACATAAATATAATACCATCGCCTGAACTTGTCTAGAGTTATCTGGAACGTAGGCTCTGTACAAAAAATGTTCGAACCAAATCCTTTGTATTTTGCCACGGCGTGCGACATGCGTGGTGTCTGTGTCGGTTTGTCATCGACAGAGCCTACGTATAAATTATTTATGTTCAAACATTCCGCAAACCGCTTAATTAAGTTATTTATACATAAAACAGGTCATCATATGCTGCATGATTTTGCCTAGAGAGTTCAAGGTCGCAAGCCTCACAGGCCGTGACTTGTGGGTAAAATCTGAAAATAAAATAATAAAAACGTAATATAATCATGCGAAATTGTCTAGAGAGTTCCGGGACGTAGGCTCTATGCAAGAGGGGTCAAATCCATCATCTTGGGCTTTTGTCACAGTGAACATTTGAAA
>PNEQ01080622.1:0-18927 GCA_003012365.1 Medauroidea extradentata
AAAAAAAAAAAAAAAAAAAAAAAAAAAAAAAAAAAAAAAAAAAAAAAAAAAAAAAAAAAAAAAAAAAAAAAAAAAAAAAAAAAAAAAAAAAAAAAAAAAAAAAAAAAAAAAAAAAAAAAAAAAAAAAAAAAAAAAAAAAAAAAAAAAAAAAAAAAAAAAAAAAAAAAACAAACGTGAAAACGAAAAAATTAGAAAACAAGCCTAGTTTGGCTGTAGTCAACACACCCATAAACCAAAACTGCAGAACATGAAAGATCCCATAAGGAATTAGTCAACAACAAATAAAGGAAAATAATATAAAAATAGAAGTCGAAATACAAAACAAAATGATCTGTTTGTATAATATTTCAATGGCGTATGTCCACAATAATACAGAACATTATTCTGTCCCATTGCAAGAAACATTCAAAGACAGAAAGTCTGTCTACAGTGTCAAACGTGTAAATGACACGACACGACAGATAGGCTAGTGCACAATTAAATTATACGCACTCTGGTATACACAGGACAATGAAGTCTATCTAGTCTGCCACCAAACAATGATGTGAATTGTGCATTATGTACTAACACCACCCTGCTTGCACTCCACTATACCAGCTCCACCTGACTCTTAGCCTTGCCACTCGACACAGGATTGTCAAGCCAAAAACCTCTCGGTTTATAAAATGGAAATATCGCAAGTTTTCCTCAACCATTATTTCTTTCTTAAACACAAACCAAGGCCCCAACACTTCTTTACCAAACAGTATTTTCTAATATTATATAATATCCAAGTACGGTACGCTTCGTATTTTCGGTAAGTTGCGCAATCAACAGTGAGATTGTATTGTCTGAAATTCTAAACTCAATGTTGCAGTTATTTACTGACACTGTTCAAACTATGGTCACACGAAGTGCCTCCGAATGGGTTAGTTTTATACTGCACACATTAAGGAGAGAAACGGTTAAAAACATTTTGTCAGAGAATGTGTACAGGGCTACATGTTTATTAATTTTTTCCACAGTATAATTGTTTGCGTATGAAGAAATAATACTCAAAGACAAAACTACTCAAGAAATTATAAACACGGAGCCCAATTAAGATGCCTACATACCGGATGTTATTTTCCGCGTTTTAATAGCGGGAACAGGGAACTGATAAGGATCAGACTGCCAACCTCGACGAGAACAGGACCCACCTTATTCTTGGCGCAGGGTTTTCGTAGTGCTTTTTTTTTTTTCAATGGAACCATACCATTTTATTAATAAATAATTTGTAAAAACTGTCAACACAGGCTTCTTATTTTCTATCTTAATTAGTTACCGCCACCCAAAAAAAAACTTTTTATACACATTTTGAGGGTTGATTTTTGTCATTATAGAAGCATAGTTAGAAGCGTGTGGTATTTTCGTAGACAAACACTACGACAGAAAGTCAAACAGTTCGCGTAAAAATGACAATCGTGACACTCTGCAACACCGCTCACTCGCCAGGCACACAGTTAACTTGAAGTAACAGCTTGATGCACTATAGTCCCTACAGTCAAATAAGGTCCGTTGTTCTCAGATCAAAGAAGATCGAAAATACAGCCATTTGATAACGAAAAGGGATTTCTAACAACGACTGCTGTACTCAAAATACGTTGAGTAAAGCTGGAAATAAAAAATTGAACAGCAGTGTAAACGTACCGTACCTAACAAACCAAAACATCTTGTTTGAGTAGGCCCAGCGTAATGATGCTTACTTGTATCATCACACATCAAGTAGCCGATACTACCCTGTACTCAATCACACATTACCCAGCAAAATAACACATCGGTAACAGAATCGCAATCAAGATCACGCGGGTTCGATTCCCGGTACTGCAATCATGGTAGTTTTTTATTTACATGGTTTCCGAAATCAGTCCGCATTCGATAGCTCGGGTGGTTCCTAACAAAAGGCCATGGCTGATTCCGCTCTCGTTTGTCTCGGAACCACTGGTCCACATCTCAGATGACGTCAAACCTTGCCTACGTATGTAGCAGTTTTAGTGTCACAAAAACCTTTAAAAACAGTTTTAACACAAATTTGTACAATTTATTTTTAAAAATTAATATTTCAATACAAAATATCTGAGACATAATTTAAAAATTTGCATTTCACAGGAAAAAGAGCAAACATATTCTAAAAACAATTAAAGTTTGTCTAGTGTGTTCCTATACTGTTCGTCCGATTGTGATGAAACATGGTTAGCGATGATGAATATCGCGAAAATGTTTTGTGCCAACAAACCCTTGAAAACACTACAGTTTCTTAACAAATATGATTGGGTGATGTACCGCTGACACCAAGTAACTTTCTGCAGGCCAATAACAGGCATCAAATATTACAACAGCGGCATTCATATTGGCTCAGTCAAATAGGGCAACAGCTCCACGTACATGCGAAGGCCAGCAATGTTCTAGTAACTGAACGTACTTTGAAACCTAGCACACAGTCAAGTTTTCCCGCGATAAACTATCATCTCTAAACATGACGTGTTGTGTGCGCGCCCGCGAAGGTTTCTGACAAAACGGGGCAGGAGCAGATCAGGGTACTCTAAAAAACTTACCGAAATTTGAAGTTTGTTTATAAGTAGGTCTTTAATTACCCTTATCATTTTGCACCACAACTGTATATAAATATATACACACACATTTGCTTCAGAATTTTTTTAGGAAATCAATTTAAAAAATACCATAACTACCTCAGACATACAGTCACTTGTATGTCATTTGAAGCGCCGAAAACGTTTTAACTTATATATACACACACATATTTTTTTTAATTTTTCTGTTCATTGGCAAATTTATTTTTTTTTTTACATACGTGGGAAATAGGAGAAACATAATTTTACGAATTACTTAAGATAATTTGGAGTAGTAAGACTGAACGTATTTTACACGACACAAAAAAAAAACATTTAAACTGAAAAACACGAGAACAAAGTCGTGGGCAATAGCTATATTTTTTTAAAATTAAATTTAAGTGTGTTGGCCTTAAGCGAAACAAAATCGAGTGAAATATGAAAACATTGTAAGAACTAAGTAAACAGTATAGGTCACTTATAAGGTATTAAATGTTATTTCCAAATACTACTTAAGACTGTCCTTGATTTTATCCTCTATGCTTAATTAAAATGATGTATTATTCCCTGCAAGGCTGCAGCACTTTACCGTAATTAAGGTTATCATCAATCAGTGTTTCCTTTACCTGAAGAGGGCGGAATCTCGGCGCTGCGTGTGGAGAGAAATAAAGACAGAATGACTACACGAAGTTACGGTGCCGGAAAATAAGAGGGAAGAAATAGAAGTGTAACCCCTTCCTGTCTGTGTCCTGACCTGGTCGAGCCAGGCGAACCATAGAGGTAATATGCAGAGGAAACATTACGTCAGTAATGTGCGTCCCACATGGTGTCGCGAGTTTGGATTTACTTGTTTCCCCGGCATAAAGACGAGTTTGTGCTGTTTTAAATGCATGGTGTACACACCATAATACACAATTATTTAGGTGGTGTCAGCAAGATCTCGGTTCAAAATCTCGTACATGTATGTAGCCAATATTCACTTTTAATTAAAAACAACTGCGGTTAGGAAAACAATTGTTTGGCAAACATAGTTTACCCTGTTATTCTGAAATACGAACGCAATTATATTGTGTGTTGGGCGTAGTAATGCAAAACAGAACTTCCCACAAAATAATTTAGTTCGAGATAATCATTCTACCAAATACAATGACAAGGTTCAAAATATGTCCTAGAATAAGAATATGCTTTACATCACAATATCTGAAAATAAATATGTTTATACAAGGTTTAGATAAAAAGTAAACATTGATCTTGAATATCTCAGTTTCAGTGAACTGAGGCTAGGTTATTTTCTGCATAGCTCCGTTCAATACTTGTAATTGTTTTGTTTGTTTTATTTATTTTACATATTTATACAGGAAAAGTTTGCCCAATGGCCGTGTTTCAACAGATCGTGTACAAACAGAACGACAACAATTGCACACTGCAGATATTATATTACTAAACTTAACACTTAAAATTATTTTTAAGTTATAACAGTTTCGTTACAGGAGGCGACGGATATTTAGATTAGTGTTATACATATAATTTACACACAAAAAGCAATAATCAGAAAAATTAAAATTTACATAAACATACATAAACTATACTATAATTCTTAAGACATACTGACCAGAAACATGTTTGTATATTTTCTTTAAATCTCGTGCCATACGTTGCACACAATTTCGTATGTAGCTATACAGCAGATGCACCCTCTACCCTACATGCCTTGAGAGGAGAACGGCAGCTGTGCAGCCGCCCCCGCATATGTCGCAACACCACATCCCCCCCCCCCCCCCCCGAAGACTGTGCAAACATAAGGCGCCGGGCCGGGCGCGCTCCACTTTCACTTGTTTTTGCGGGCGGCGCACTGCAAGTCTCCTCGGCCCGCGCTAATTTATCGCTCCACAATATGACTTTCCATCTCCGCCCTGCTAGCTCCGACTACCCGTAGCTGTACACACCACATCTCCAGTAAATATAGCCTACAACACATAATACACGACGCGGTCAACTAACACAAAGGTTTGCTTCTATATCTCTCCATGCACATTTATGTGTATTCTTACTACGCATTCACAAACTAAACACGTCAGGTACCTAAGTACAAGAACAAACGCTGAAGCCTTTATTCCAGCCAACTCCTAAATTACGCAGAAGTCTACTACGTAATGAGTAGACACATGCAAAATTCACGTTATCATTTGGTAGCAGACTAAACTTCACTTACCTATACATAACAGAGCATAATCTGCGATTCAATTGGCCACGAACTATTATGTGTTGTCATTTACGTGTGTTACGTCTTTACAGAGATTGGCCTCTCTACCGTGTAAACATTCTCCGCGGCAAGTCACGACAATATTGGCCAGCGGGAGACGTCGTGCGATCCTATAGTCACTTGGAGTCTAGTCAGCTGTTAGAAAATAACGCGAAATCTGCATGTCTCTAGTAATGTGACAACACATGAGCGGCGGGCGAAACCAGTGGGTCAGAGAGGTCAAATGTCCACCTAATAATCTGTTGCAAGGGTCGGGTTCTCAAAAGGTTTACTACATAGGTGCAGAATAATTAAGTAGATAACGCTGACTATTTATCAGAAGCTTTTCACTTGAACGTGTGGCTTCTTTTACGTAGATAATAGCCAAATAAATTCATGAATCGAATCTGTAAAGCTGTAAAGTGTGTGCGCAATTGTTCTTATCGACCCTCTAATGACGAATACCTTCCTTCGCCCCTGTAACAACACCAATCACAGAACTTCTTTCGCTCAATCTCCAGTAGGTTTTATTACTTTCAGTTTAAAATATTTAAATGTTATTGTTAAGGGTGGGTATCTCCCGTATGAGTACGCGTTGTTCGTATGTTTTCTCTCCTATTTTGGATAGTAATCACCTCACAGTGTTTGTATTTGTAGTTCACTAACAATCTGTATATCGCAGTTTTCATGAGTCGGTTAAGTGACACTAATGTGGTTCCCTAGATAGGCTGTGTTATTGTGTGTGCGAGGTACAAAATCTATGGAGTACTAAGGGCGCCGATGACAAGCGTAAGTAATGCAGTATCTCTTCTACACGCAAGCCACATTTAGTGCGCAATGTTTTATTTATTTTTTTCCTATGGGGCTTTATGTGGTAACATCATTTTATTTAAGAAAGTACTGTGTAATATCCTATACGCATGTTTATATCTTTTTTTTAAGAAATCACGTAGATGTTTTCCTTATACGATTGATTTTTTTGCGACTGACAATGATGTTTCTAATAAACGTGCTGAATTTTTAAAATTTTAGGGACGTAGTCTGAAGTGTGTTCTTTTCGTAAATATAGCGTAATGCACGTAGTTTTGTAAAAAAAAAAAGAAAGAAATAAAAGCATGTAAACTTTTCAATTAAAGACAAGCTAACCATCAGTGAACCGAGACAACTTCTTGAAAGATTAGAGTGAATGGAGGAACGGTACTTCTTCCCACTCCCCAATAAGAGTTTCAGAGGTTCATTCGCTATAGTGTCAGAGTAACTGCGACCATACAGAGACAGAGCAGCAACTCAATGTTATAGACAGAGAATGTTACTGATTCATAATTTCCAACTTGTTTTTTTTTCACTCCCTGATGTTGGCAGCACATGCTTGATGATAATTCGATTTTGTGGTGAAAAAATTGTTACACCATTTGGTTTGAATGCCTTATGTGCACATCTGAAGCTCTGTTTCGTGGCCCGTGACCTGATGCTATCTTGTCTTGGGTCCTACTGGAAGATCACACACCTATGGTGTCACACAACCTTACTCTGAATGGTGCGGTCAAATGAGATACGTGTCTGAACAAATACACGCTGCCAATAACCATGAAGCACAGCTGACGATGTGGTACTGGGAATAAAATGATGCCAACATATTTTTATCGTGCGGCTCTAATAATAATTTTAATAAGGGGTACGGAAAGGTACCATGTCGAGCGGACGACTGAAATACTCAATCGTCAATCAAATCTGAACTAAATGAAAATTACATGAGATTCTTTGGCCGAGTAGACATTTTTTCACCGGACACGTATTTATATAGCACTATGCGGTAGTATGATTTACTTTCGAGTAAAAAATAAAAAACTGTTTTCAGACAAATAAGGGCTTGAAACCACAAATTCTACAAAACAGGAAAACTGTCATTTTTATAATTTTTTACATAATAATATCTAGACCTCTATAATAACCGAATTTTAAAAATACTCGCATTTTGCCTTTTAAATAATTTTACTATCCGAAAATCTGTGCGCGAGATCCGCCATAATACCACACAAGCACTTCGACGGTTGTTATGACGAAACTGGCAAAGAGCGTTGTATTACACCGTCAGAATTCAGACGCATAAATTACACATAGTTAAACGATATTCAGTGAGAATAGTTATGCCCTTGTAGTGTTAAGAACAGTCCCTTGATAACCACAAAGTTTAAATGGACTATCAAACATCAAATAATTCTGATGGGTCAATTTGAAACATAAATTCAAAATATGTTCTACGCAATTTTTTTTTACAAATATTACCAAAGGAAGGCTGTTTTTTTTTAAATATCATCTTAATTTTTGTGAGGTATTATGAAAATTAAAAAAATATATACTTTTTATATATTAAAGGTAAAAATGGGACAATTACTTACATGTCTGCATTCTTCCTAATACTTTTGGTTTGAAAAAGTCACCAATTAAATTTATCCGATAAATTGCAATTAATTTGGGCATCAATTCTCTGCTTAAACCTCGAGGATGTATGCACAGACCTTGAGGACACATTTCAAGAGTTATAAAAAAATATCTCAAATATATTAGGAAATGCGCCACCTCACGTTACGTCTAACCAAACAACGACGGTTTCCAGTGCTCTAAAAGTCGAAGTTTGATGAAACTGGGAGCATACACAGGGTGTTACAAATAGCCACTTGTATTTATACAAGTAAATGACCATTGTTCTACTTATCTAATATCTATAGGATGAGCTCACTTTAAGCTATAACTGACTTGCATAAATATTTGCAAGAACTACATGAATGCTGTTTTACTGAACACTGTATCGAAATGTACACTGATTTTTGACTGATCCAGACGGCAAATGTCATGTCTGTAAATAGAATGTTTATCAATGCGAGACATTTTTGTTAGTTTGTCTGTTTAATGTTTATTTTCGGTGTGGGCGTGACAGTAATTGTTTGATGAAGAGTTTCCAAACATAATTTGTGCTTATATTTGTATGTTAAAGAATACTCTTAAAACATGCCACCCTACCTTGGAAAAACTGTTGAAATTAGGCGTAAGATACGATTTGTTTCATAATTCCGTCTTTAGTGAGCGTTTCAAAAATTTATTTTATCTTGAAAATATGCAGTCTGAGAAGTGTTTTCACCAAACTGTGTTTTGCAGATTTTTAATACGAAATCAGTTATTTATGGGTTATATTTTTTACTAATAAATTATACCACGCGCATAAAATGTGTCGATTCCGCAGAAAGTACCACAACGGGTAAGACTGGTGACGGGATGTATAGAAATGATGTTTTGGAATAGACACTGCGACGCGTTCCACTAGACACTGTCACAATCCCTGGCGGCGCCACTTGGCTCAGTCGACTTCAAGTGGCCAATTAACAATGTTGTTGCATACTTTCATAGCGTGGTGAACCAATGTAGAACATTTCAATCATGTATATTTCACAGTCCAATTGATTTGCAGTTACTAAACTTAAGAACACGTGTTCCAATAACGTTGATTTTGCGAATATTAGTTTTTTAAATCATATCAGGGGCAGACGTAAATCCCCCACTTATGTATGTTAAAAATAGTTTTTTACTATGTAGACAAATTTTTCCAAAGAAACAAATAGACTACTAAGTAAAAATAAAAAAAAAAAACAATTTTCAACACACATACGTAGCGGATTTAAGATAGTTGCTGCTTTCAGGATTTAAAAAATAATATTCGCATAAACAGTGTAAACCGGAGTTCGTTGCCTTAATTAACCAAATATAACTAACTACCGTATAGTTAGCATTTGGTACAGCTATATTCCTCAAGAATGAAGCCAACAATTACCTATCTAGCACAAATGCATTGACTTGTGCAGTTCTTGTGGTCACGGGACCAACCCTTCTTGTGCTTCAGCAGCTGACACTGGAACAACTTGTGTTGGGGTTCCATCCCCTAAATCTACTGCCGGTTATAAACAATCTGGAACACTCTCCTTGAGTGCAATGTTGTGCAGTACAACTGCTGAACACATTATTGGTGGAACTGTCAATCTTGACCTGTAAATAATTGGTTAGAGCATGGAAATATTATCTTTATTACTCCAATTGCTCTTTCAACTGCATTCCTGGATTTCATACGATCACATAGAGTTGCACTGCTGGTGTACTTGGATTCAACAAATGAATGTGCACGTCAGCTACAGCGACAGTAATAGTTCTCAACTATCTAAAGTTGATGTGCACCAGTTTCTCTAAAGTTCTTCAGGATGTGCACCAGTTTCAAAGTCACCTAGAACACCACTACTGTTGAAAACACGAACTATCAGATGGGTATACCCAGACCACCGAGTTATGATTCATGAAAATGAGGTTGACATCTCAAATAGCTTGCCTGCTCAAAAGAAAACAATCGTTCTCGGTTTCTGCAGAATTTATCGTTTTCACCGCCAGGAGTTTTTGTGTGAAATTTTGAAAGCCTAAAACTTTAGGATAACTTACAGTTCCATAACAATGTCTCATTACATTTGCTTCTTCCTGCTGAGCAGCGGGCACTGTATAAACTTATTTGCGAGACATTCTTGCAAGGCACATGGTAACTCGAACTATTCGACATACTGCCAATTCATACACTCTAATAAACTGACCACGTGTCTAGAATACCGCAGTAACGAATCTAGGAATCAACAAAGATTGGTTCAAGCCAGATACCAAAATATTTCAGCTCGTTTCTGGGGCAATTTCATCTTTTATTTTTGCTAGTTCTTCTAATACAGTATTTTAACGAAAATCGCAATAAAAAACACTCTTTCTTGTGATTTTTAAGTGCATCTTCTAGAGGCAAAACATTTCTTGCAGAAATCGCACAGTAGCGCAAAATCGCACATTCTTCAAAATTTTCTTCTTGGTTATCCTCGTTACCCGACAGTAACTTACAATCGCCAGGTCATTATTTACATAATCTATTTCAGATAAGTAAATATATATATATATATATATATATATATATATATATATATATAGGGCCTATGTATATATATTATGTACAGCTTCAGCTGTATACTTACGTACGTTAGGTGCAGAAAAATAAATTGCTCACATATGTAGAATATTATTTATGCAATAATTACAACACTGAAGAACCCAAAAGTCTAGAATTTTCGGTAGGGATAAAGTTTCATTGGAAGCTTGCAGCACATATTTCTCCGTTGTCACGAAATCTCTTCGGGCAGTATCATTCACTGCGGTAGCTAATCTTATCATATTTTTAATGCTGTTGGTAACAATTTCATTAGTATCAATATAATAATCCCAAGTTGGCTACCGGCAGTAAACAACATCTTAGTAGTTCAACTAACCTTGACCCCGCTAACGATAAAATAATAAGCAATATCACACTTCGAGGGAGTTAATTATTATTTTAGCGTTAACGTAACTGTACAGTTAATAAACTAGTGTTCGGTTAACCGCCATAAACAGAATATTGCTTCATTTTTATAATACCACGAATATCACTCACTTCGTCAGTAGCGACATTGAACTCTCGCTAACGCACAAAACTGAAAGAGAATAGCGTCTCTGATCGCAACGAAAAAACTTGGCGAATGTTGGCGAAGGCTAATGGCTTTAATTAGTGTTTCCGTTTCCCGCTTAGCTGCAGTCCTTCACTTTCCCACACAGTGTTCCCAGACATACAGCAATTATGGTACTAAATTCGCATTTCCCCCCTCCTGATTAGCAAACTATTAAACACTTTCCGATAAATTCGAGAAAACTTATAAGCAACAGCATGAAAACTTATAGGCAATACGCGATATTTTACTGCGTTCATTGTACACATCTTGGGCTTTTCTTATCTGGCTACGCTATGTTATTTAACGTTACTATTTGGAAGAAGAAACAAGACGACCATCTTAGGACTACACTCCATTGTCCCTGCGCGGTGCAACCCTTGTAACACTTATTATTATACATACACTAATAGTTAATTTTCTCTGTTTGTCTATCGTACTAATAAGCACCCCAGCTGCAAGTAAAAAACACCTACTATAGTTTGCGTTACAACAAACAAACTTTTATATTCAAGAAATCTTATACGTGAAATAATCATAAAATGCTCAAATTTACTGCACACATTCCCAACTTGGCGTTCTTTAAAATAAGTACGTACGTCGACTCACAAGCGCAAAAGATTTTTTCGAATTCCTTAAGGAAAAAAAATATATATTTACGTAACTTCGGCGAAAACACAAAATAATGAATATACAGTATATGCTTAACGATGAAGCAACGGACATTCAATCACTTGGGAGACAGAAAAAGGTTTATTATATCTAACTAACAATTTATCACAGCAGTTTACCGTCGCCTTGTCTTACACGGGATTCGAAACCTAAACCTCCTATCAGGGTTCCAAACAACTACGCCAAGATAGATCGTTAGAATCCTTAAAAAATTTAATGTGTATCATTATACAGGTGCGTGCACAAATAAGTATACGTAACAATAACGGCAAAAGTAATTTTTAAATAATTTCTCCGTGGTCATACCTGCTTTTCGGGATTTCTGGAACATTTTACATCTTTCCACCTCCTAAATATTTTAATTATGAAAAAAAACATTAAATAGCTATTATTTTAGGTATTTACTTAAGCTTCGTTCCCACTTAAAAAAAAATCTCGATATCTCAGCAGACTTAAAGAGATACAGAGGATCAATTGAAAACATGTTTAATTTGTTAATGCCCTTATTGGTTGAATCTAAAATAAAATCCTGAATCCGCTCTTCAGGTATATGCTTAAGCTTCAGTCTGAAGCAAAACTAAGTTCGATTATATCAACGGGTTTTATCGAGGCTTTATTAAAAACACGTTTTACGGCTTTTCACCCCCCCCCTCTCTTGATTTCCGAATTATTAAAAATAAAAATATAAGTAATATGCATTTTGAGCTTCATTCTAAGGCAAAAATCAGTTTGATAACTCAACGGGTTTAAGTTCTAACGAGGCTTAATTGAAAACGCATTTCACCCCTTTTCACATCCTTAATTTTCGAATTTCGAAAAATCCCTTCTTAATGGGCGACCAAGATGTACGTGGAAGTCACACTTGAAATGTAATGTCTCTAAATCCAGCGGTTTGGGCTGTGCGTTAATGGGTGAGTGAGTGGAACACTGTGATCGTCGAACGTACACTAAATCAGTGAGTATTCACAAATCACTACTGATTTTTCTCTGATACAATTTGTTGTAACTGCTCTATCCAGTGACACTTAAAAGCAACCTGTAATCAGTTCAGTGATTCCGATTTGGAGTGTGGAAACAGCTATCGCAGTTGTAAACGAAATTGTAAGTTCATTTCAGCCAGAATTTTCCCATAACTCGACAAATAAAATACAGCTTTAAAAACAGTACACATCAATGCTGTTGAAAACGTGACAATCAAAACAAGTAGGCCCCTATCACCTACAATATTGCTGCTTGTATTTAACTCAAGCCTTGGATATGGTCGGAAACCTTGCCGAGACAGGTCGTTCTAATAGCGTTTTGATCTCTCCAACGGCAATGGTGTTTATAGCCCGACGAAAAAGATACGATATAAGTTTACGCCTATGTCTGTCTGTGGCTACGTAGCACCCGAACATAATAATCAATTTTTTTTTAATTTGAAAGTTAGTTTCATCGGAATAGTTCTTAGGTGTATTTGATGAAGATTTGCTCAACTGTTTAAAAGTTATGAGCTCTTTCCCATAATGGTGTGGGAATTTTGTACACATAAAAATGAAATACATATTTAATTCATATTTACAATAATTGTAGAAGTTATAAAATTTAAAAGCCTACAAATAAAACTTAAATTAAAGAAAACCAACAGATAAAACTATTCCTTAAAAAGTATAAACTAATAATAGTTTCAAATTATTGCTGACTCTTACATGCGTCGCGAGACCGCTAAATAAACACTAGAGAAATTGAAACAGACTAGAATAAAACAAAAAGACCAAAGATATAAAATGACGAATGAATGTAAAAATTGAATTTAAATATAATTTAAAATTTGGGCTTAACTTTTGGAGTCAGCGAAGAAATTTTAGTAATTTTAGCCAACACCTAACATCTATAAATAGAACAGTTATTTTTTTTTACATACGCCATTGCGGGTGAATGTTTTTTATTATTTTTTTCTTTCTGTCCCGGTTTGTGATTTACATGTAAATTCTATCGAAGTCTTTGGACCTGAGTGTGGACTGGATTTCAAGTTGAATTTCCGAAATGTCGTTATTTAGCAGCCATTTTTGGCGATGGTAGAAAGCTATTCGTTCATGCAAAAGATCTTTACTGGCTCAAGATGCGATTTTTTTTAGCCTGTTTGCTGTTGACATGGCATTTGATATTAAGGCCTTTTGGAATGATTCCATTAGATCGGCAATTACACAGAAAAGTCAAGTTGTTGGAGCACTGGGCTAAAATTAGCCAGCAATGGCGTATGTCCACAAAAATGTTCTATTTATAATAAGTACCCATTGCAAGAATCGTTCAAAGACCACTTAACATCTAGGTGTTTAGCGCTAATGAGGATGGTGCAACGCCGAAATGAAAGAGGGGAGGGGAAACGGGAGATCTGAGAGAAAACTCGCCGACCAGCAGCATCGCCCAGCACGGTTCCCACATGCGACAATCCGAGGACCGACCCCGCCTGGAATCACCCAAGATATCCTTAGTGGGAAGCGAGTGCTCTAGCCACTGAGCCGACCGCTGTCCCTTTATATTTATAATCTGCCACGTGTACAGAGAGTATACGCAAGTTGTGTGGCAGATACTTATGTTGTTTATAGTTCGCTAATTTTAAACTATACCTATTTTAAACTAGATATTATGTTTACTAGGCGGTCCTCCGTCGCATTGAGAGTCAACAGTCATTTGAAACTATGATCAATATTACTTATTATTGGATTGTTTTGTGTTGGACGTTTTTTTATTTGTAATTTAAGTTTTACCTTTAATTCGCTTGATCTACACAATCAGCAAATCAGAAAAATCCACTATTAAAACCACCCTTCTTTACAGGGTTGCCACATTGAAATCAGCGGTTTTCTACTAGAGACGGTTATGGTTTAGCTAGAAGGACTTTGTATACTTGTATACGGAAATGCAATTCTAGCCGTGCTCTAGATATGACCTACAACAGCAACGTTTACTTCCTAGGTCACGTGACGAGTGTATTCTTGCTCCGGGAGAAAGGTGTGTGTGTATGTGGTTTTCTCGAGTGTAACCCTGCGACCCACGTACACAATAGATCCGGGAGTATAACTGTCTTGTTGAACTTCGCACGAGTCTCGTTACACTTTAACAAGCGCCCTTCTCTCGGCTACACGAGCCAGTTGTTACACTTCTAATTAATCCTCTATCGACACGATCCGAGAGGAAGCGAGCAAAGTTACACAAGCAATTATAAAAAGATATAACTTACTTGGCTCTGTGTTCTTGCTGTTCACAGCCAATTATCACAGAAAAAGTCGCACTCTCAGGAGAGAAAATATCTACTTTCCCTGCACATAGTTTCACGTCGTAGTTGTCTGTCGTCGTGGTGGCTCGGCTCCCTGGCAGAACATGTATGTTTGAGGAATATAATAGATGAAGCGCTAAGGGTCCCGCTGACAACGTATGAGATGCAGTGTCGCTTCTACACGCAATCAACTCAACTGGCATGCAATGATTTGATATTATTATCTTCCAGTTGGAACTTTGAGAGCGCTGGATACCTTCCAGTTCATTAGTTAACATTTATGAGGAATTCTGGTCAAATACTAAACGCTACAGGAAAATAGTTTTCACAGAATAAAGCTTTCTTGGTTTCATATAAGCCTATGTTGTGTAATAAACTGACGAAGTCACAATTCTGACGTTTCAGTATAGCCATTATAATAATAATAAAACTAAAACACATTTATGAAACTTCGCTCGTAAAATTTCTACATAGTTGGCTACTCGAAGATACGATTTCAAACGATTTTTCCACGAACGGGCCTTTTAATGTTTAATAAGAGTAAGGAATTAATTTTAATGTTGCAAAACACCCGTGTGTTAAACTGCATAAAATTTTCGTTTACTGAATTTGCAAATTATAGATTTCAATTTTGGAAAGTATTTCATTGTCGCCACATCATGAGATAAGTCGTTTAGTTTTTCTTATAATGGGCAAACAAAAACGTTAAAATTGTCACAGTGGCAGCAAAAAATGCAACAGAAATAAGTTTTACTTTGTAAAAATTTTACCCCTTTTGGTGTTTACATATTAACAAGAATTTCACAATATAAAATAATGTGCTGAAAAGTCCCAACGTCCTTTACCGACGACCTTACTATTGTATTTGTAAGAAAACATTTTTATAGAAGTCGAATCATGTTTCTTCCTTTTTCTTTTTTTCTTTCTAATGCAGTTTGTTTTTTTCCCTGATACGGTAGTCTGAGAACGCAGATTTTTATTAGCCATTTCCAGGGTTCCGAAAACCGTGCTTTCAATAAGCATGCTGTTTATTAAACTTACAGCGACACAGTTTGAAATGTGTGTTATTTCCGTAGATATATAAATGTGATGTACGTCAAGTAGATTCACCAAAAAAGTCACAATTGCAACTCGCTCCAACACATTTCAAACGAACATAGGTCACCATGCCATATGCTCTGGGCGGAGTGTCAGGAAAAACAAGTTTGTTTTAAAGAACACACCACGTGACTACATGACGTCTGCTTGATAGTAACTTTTAAGAATTGTTACACGCTCGACAACATGTTTCTTTTATACTTCTTACGTGTTTGTTGGGAGAGTGAAAATGGTTCAAATAAACACTTTGAGTCAGTTTTAGCTGTAACATTTCTTATACATAGACTTTACACTATAGTATATAACCACGTATGCCACTTGCAGTGTTTTTATCCAGAAATAAAAATATAACGTTTCACTGATTCTCGCGTTCAAAAGAGTCTGCACAACAGCTAAGTGATTTGCGCATAGAAGCGATGAGAAAGTGATGACAGCAAATGTCGACCTTACAGCTCACGTGTTCCCCAGGTCAAGATCGCGCTATGATAGCAGGTTAGTTGCAATAACGTGGTAAGCTAACATACATCCCTGGCGCAGAGGCCGGTCGCTAAGACGCTATATTCTGATAGCGACATTTCCGGCTCAAGTTCACATAAAAATACATGCTCTAGTTTCAAATACTATTCTTAGTCAGAAGGTGTTTCAAATAGTAATTTAGTAAACTTCAAATACAATGTGTCAAATAGTGTCTACGCGAGTTTCGTTACATACTAAAAATAAAATACTAAACAACCTAGCAATAATACAACAAATCGAGATACATTACTATTCAGAAAACTGAAAATGTCGAGCTGAAAGCGGGCTCAGTAAATGCGATGTCTCTCCCCTTCCTAAGACTAGGCTACTTACCGCATACAAATACAGGCGGTACATCCAAAACGCTACAAGAAAACTGCGAAAGTAGGTTAACTCCGGTTATCCAGTAACGATGTATTTACTTCACATTCTCCTTATTAAATATGCTCTCAATTACTGTGGTACCGTTGGTTTATGCGTAATAGCCATGTCTTTAGCGCTGGGGAGGTGTGGTACGAGGTGAGTATGGAGCAGCCCAAAACGAAGATGCGAAGGAAACGGAAGATTCCCGAGAAAAATCGCCGACCAACGATACTGTTGCACGCGATTACCACATGACTATTGGTACCTGTTGGCGTTCGACAAACAGATAATTAATGCCACGTATGAGGTTAAAAACACACAGTGGTCCTATGCCGCTCAGAGTGGCTCGTACGCCAAACAATTTGGTTCGGATGTAAGTACAGTCACCAGACTTTATGGGTAAAACAGGATAGCACTCACTATTCAGGAGGAAGACATTCCACTAAAAATTTACAATGGAATATTTCCACTCGCATGTAAATTCATTGCTGGACGACAGTACATTAAGTAATTGTAATATTAAATACTGTTTCAGTGTTGGGAACACTATGATAAGAACGCAAATGCTTGAAAATGTTTTTACAAATAAAAAATATGAGAATACACATCAGGTAAATTAAATATTTCAAGTTCTATCTTATCATGTTAAAGGGCCGGATAACTTTAGCGTCACGAAAAATACGGTCGCACGCAAAGAAATACCTAAACAGAAATAGGCACAAATGGTTCGAGGCCCATGTCGAGATGTTCTCAGACCAATACAGCCACAAAGCCCCCAGACGAAGCCGAACCTGTGACCTCGAGAAGTCGAGACACAACCCGGTCCTTGAGAAGTCAGTCACGCTCAGAAAGCAGGAACCGGTAGTACTTGAAATACATGGTCACAACTTTCACGGCGAGGTTTGTTCCTTACCTTTTTTTATTAAGTTCCTCAACTCAGCATCTACGAATCACAAACTTCGCGCACTCATGCAAAAGCAAACCCCGTCCGACGATCGGCCATTCATTCAGCCAGTTTTCAATTCAAAAGAACGGGACTTTAATAAAAATTCACACTCCATGTATCAAACTGTAGAGTATTTGAGGCAGTAGCTAGTTACGACTGTCAATCACCCAAGTTGGGCTGAGCGGGTATGAAGCCGGTGCTCTCGTCGTCGTGTGCATGCAGGAAGCGGACGGCAAGAAATGTATTTCCAGTATCAGTGTCGTTGGCCAAGCCTAAAATCCAACGCTTCACTTCCAATGAGTGATATTCACAGTGGAGGCGTGATTTGTGTGAATCACAATTACTCAGCGTAAACACCGCTACAAGCCCTGGGCTAACCCCCCCCCCCCCCACACACACACACACGCAGTAGTGAACAGGGCAATCTCCCAAGTACATGCAAGGCCACTGCAGGCTGGAATTTCACGCAGCATCATTCATTAAACAATACAGCGTCATAACTGCCCTATTCAGATATATTTAGTCATTAAACAATACAGCGTCATAACTGTCCTATTCAGATGTATTTAGATATTCAATACATTAAGGTACCAAAGTTTACCAAAGAGTTTTCAAATTCTAGCCATTACAAACATTTTACTCATACAAATTTTTAATAGCATATATATTTTTTTTTTTTTCAAAATACACGTAAAAACAATTCCTATGGTCTATGGACCCATAAATATAGTAAACAAATGAATTTACGAAAAGTTAAACAAGGTAGAACAAAGAGCATTGCCTTAAATTTTAAAGGTGTTTCTAGTAAAGGTTACCCTTCAAAGCTTTATCATGGTGTTCTTATTACGCATTTGTTTCTGACCAGACAGTATATGTTTCACTTTGTTCCTGTTGTTTACTCTTACTGTACAGAGGATTGGTGCTCTATTGACAAAAACGATTTTTTAGAACGACACGAGCGAAGCAGCGGGTAGAAGGTAGTGAGCCTACAATAATCCAAGTCACAATCGCCACAGACAAAACAAAAAGACAACAGACGACATACAGAAGTAACCAGTGAAAGTTGAGACATGCAGGGTCAATGGAGGATGGCCAGTTCAACTAGGAGTGTGCCAGTAAAGCTCGAGAAAGCCATCAGCTCACCGAAGACAAGCGCAGTTCCCGCACCCAGGAGGTTCCCTCGTTCGTCATGCGCGCTCGCAACACGTCCGTCGTAAACCTTCTTCCACCCGCGCCGTGCCGGCTGTAAGTCTCTCCCGAGTCCCTCCCGCCCGCCTGGAGAAATCGAAACATGCAGACAGCACGTCTTCGCTCAGCCAGTCGCCCTGCTGGCTCAGCCACGTCTGATCTTTACCCTTTCAGCCACACATAGGCAGATCAATACAGCAGCCGCAACCTGCTAACTGTTCGTCCGCGAACCAAGGTGAATCACGGTGATGCTTGCCTTCATTCAGGAGTCTGTCACAACCTGCGCTGTACTTGATGCTTCTCGAGACAACTACCTATACTCTGATGTTTGCCTTCATTCAAGAGTCTGTCACAACCTGCGCTGTGCTTGATGCTTCCCGAGACAGCTACCTATACTCTGATGTTTGCCTTCATTCAAGAGTCTGTCACAACCTGCGCTGTGCTTGATGCTTCCCGAGACAACTACCTATACTCTGATGTTTACCTTCATTCAAGAGTCTGTCACA
>PNEQ01080628.1:0-16505 GCA_003012365.1 Medauroidea extradentata
GGGTCTCACAGACCCGGAGCACCGTGTTTACAGGATGACAGTTTCCGGCCGACTGATATCTACACACCCTCACACTCCCCCACTCAAAGTATGAAGGTAACAGGGTTGCCAAACTGCAGTTCCTAAAAATGAAGATGTGGCAGTACAAAACAAATTGGCCAGGGTCTCTCAGACCCAGGTACAGTGTTTAAGGGTTAATGGAATGTCACACGTTAACTATGCTTGTTACCTACCTTTGTTTATATTAAAGAGTCAGGAAACTATGAATCATCTGGAAAGAAAAAAAACTCAGGTTTTAAAAGTGGTCAGTTTATCGTGAACTAGCTATACAGTTATAAGCCTGTGTAGTTATAGGCCTGTGAAGTCTAGGCTGTTGTTAGCATTCATGCTGTGTGGCACAGTCAAGACTGCCTACAAGAGGGATGTCACTACACATATATGTCAGTCCATATACGAGGCATATATGTGCCGCAGCAGTAAGGGTGCTATTGTCACGCTTGTCACATAGTGTCTACACACTAGCTAGACCTCGCATGTACTTTCTCCCTTGTATTCTCCTCTATATCACATATTCGCGGCTTTATTAAACATAACGGTGGTTTACATACAAAGGCGAATTCATATATGGGTTTTAGAAAAATGAAAAAGGGGGGGGGGCTGCTACGTCTTGAAAAGTAGAAATGCCACACCCCAAGCAAAAACCCGAGGGGGGGGGTCAAAGGACCTCCTCCCGTAAACATGTGGATTTTAAGTAGCAAAATGGGTGTTGCTTAATGAGTTTACGAACCAAAAAAATAACTGAGTATACCAATTTAAGAAATTGTAGAATTTTAAGATTACATAATGTTTTATAAGGGGAAAAGTTTATACTGATATAAAATAACTAGATAGCCTACATTATTGATCTTCTACTCCCACGTGCGTCTAGAATTGTGTTACTGAAAACCCAGTAATTTGAATGAGTCAACTAAATAGCGGAAACCATGTTCGGTAATAGAACGTTTTATCTCAGTTATAGAAAGAATTAATATATTATATTGTTGCAACATAAAATTGTATAACCACGATTGTGTTGTAAATGTTCAGTGTTTTGAGGAAAAGTATAAGGTAATATTTTTCAGCATTTTACTTGGCATTTATTTGTTTTTTTATAATTTTGGTACCGTCTCGGGAGGGGCCATGGCCCTTATACCCCCTCCCCCACTATACTATCATCTTGTACGATTGTGTACCGACATGGTCACACGTAACAATGTTAGGTGTCGAAGGTTAGTCGAGCACTTGAAATATGTACAGACGTGTATGTACCAAGCATGTCGTTATGGCACATTATACCCAGGTTGGCGAGAAGTGAGCTCATGTTGTCAGATAGATGTAATATAGGAGTGTAGGGGTGGAGCACAGGAAGTGTTGGGAGGACAGCGAACATGCCAAGACTCTCAGAGCTAACTGTACGACACACAGACATCACTTCCTGTCCACAATGTAACCTCCCTAGTCTTCCTGTGCTATGACCTGCAAGACCCCGGCTTACACACACTTCTCTAGTAGCTACCATGATAGCCACCTCACTATACGGACAAACAAACCACTGTTGTATGGCCATATACAGCTAGGTCGTGTATTAAAACAAACATTTCCAAGAAAACTTTCCTATACATTTACATCGATTACGTTCTACGAATAACAGAGTCGGAGAACCTACTTTAGTCGGTAACATCACACAAAAAAACCACGTGGTGCTAACTCTGTAGTAATATGTAACAATGCAAGTGATTAACTCCGTGCACTATTTGAACGTGAGGAAAATTCGTCCGGATAACTTTCAACCCACTTCACTGCCAATTTAAGTAAAACGACCCACGCTAACCTGCTAACTTTATAAACGCCTCTGAACTTCCTTTACGGTTGCGTATTTGATTAATATCTGAATATATGCCTAAAACATAACATTCAATAAATGTTTCAAAAAGCTTTCTAAAATAATATTTCAGACAGGAAGTACATAATAATTATTTTAAAAATACATGTCTACATATGCAGGTAGTAAGTCACGGACATTGCACTGCATCATGCGAATAAGTGAACAGACATGAAGGAGGGAGTGAACACAACATTTATATTATTGTAATATTTGTACGAGGTACGTTTGTTTTGTAGACACATCGTGGTTCATTTTTACAGTCATGAACATTTGTCTAGCATTCATAGTTTTTGTGTAGTGGCATGTCAAAGCCAACATTTGCATAAAACGGTTTGATACAAGAAATGAAAACCAACTGACTGACAGAAATGAAATAATTCACTGTGAAGAACCGCGCCACGACCTACGTCTAGACATGTAACAACACCACGTTACAATTTCTTGTATTCTTAAAAAATTACAAAACATTTAGAACACTTTATTTCAGATTGAACAATGTTGTCATACAAAGCTACTCAGTGCAGATTATTATTCATATCTAGACGTAGCACACATTATTATTCTTCAGTGCGGGAATTATTTCACTCCTATAGGTCAGCTGGTTTTCGTTTCTTGTATAAAACCATTAGTGCACATTCTGACATGGAAATGTCACAGTACAAAAACTTCGAAAACTAGAAAATTTCCACTACTTAAAATAAAAGTACAATATATGTCTATTAAACACAATTTTTCAATTAACGTTATTTTTAAACTGTTCGCCGATTCATTGTTTATACCCAACGGAGGCCACAAGCTGATATGAGAGACTGCAGTCTATGTCAGAAGTATGTCCCAATTTTCTTTCTATTGGACATGTGCCATTTAATTTTATTACATATTTTTATTTGAACGCATATAAGTATGTGAGGAAATATATTTACAACGTGAAATATTTTTATGGTAGAAAAAAAATTAAAATAACCTTTCTTGTCAAAAGTATCGTATACTTAATCAAATGTATCAAACGTTATTTAAAGAAAAAAGTGTTTGTTGTTCAATACTTGGTTAGCTTTGAGACGGCGGGCGTGGCATTGATTCTAAGAGTTTTCTCGTCACTTCTGCAGAAATAAAAGCCCACACTTCCTGTTTGTTGTATTGGATTAATATCCGGTGACTGGGGAGGGTGTGAAGCTGATTCGAAGTATTATACCACAACCACAACATGGTATTATGGGCTGCCTGTGTGTTTGGGATCGTTGTATTGCTTGAACAGGAATTCATTCTGGAGGTACATTTGTTAGGCACTAACAGCGAGATTTGATTTCTAAATGTCAATATACATTTTGTGATCTATTACACCGTCAATAACACGAAGCTTCCCTACTCCGGCAGCAATCATGCTCTCTACATACTAACATATTCCCACCTCCGTGTTTGACTAGAGGCCACAGCTTCTTGGCCTGTGTTCCGCCACATCTTATTACATGATCCGCCCGACCCAAATACATTACATTTACTCTCATCGGTTAAAAAGAGGTAGGGCCTTTATTTACGTGTTGTTTTGCAAAAGCAAGACGTTTCTTCCGATTCACTTCAGAAATGAGATATTTCTTGCGAACAACGCGCCCATTATTGTTGAACCCTCGGCACGCAGTACTCGCAGATACTGAGAGCCCTTCGCTCGGCAACTATTTCACAATATTTGGGGCACTTAATTTAGGATCGTAGTTAGATGGTCCATACTCTGCGTTTATGTGTAGCAGTAAACTTGTCTGGACGTCCATTTCTTAGCATATCTTGCACGTAGTTTGTTACACAATACCGGTCTATTATGACCTGGATTTTTGAACGAAGTCTTCTGATATGTGCACAGATAGATCTCTCTCGGAGACTTGCCTTGGTTGTGAAGTTTAATAACGAGCCTCCGTTCATTTCCCTTACGCCCCATGTTGACGCCAATTGTTGATCACACACATCTGCAGTCGTGTACGAATATTTACGGTGAATTAGATAGTCGTTTGCTACCTTACTTTGTATATTGCACATAAATATAAAATGCATAAAGACAAACATTTTCTATGCAATGACGATTGATCGTAAGGGTTTCGGGCACGATAAGGGCAATCCAGCCAACTAGGTTAACATTTGTAGATTTTCTTGGATGGTCGTTAGACACTTCTTCCACTGCGAGTCCAAGAGCAAGCAGTGTGTGACCCGATACGCGCTAAGATTGTTGTGCCGATAACCGATTCCTCTCTCAAACTGCTGCTACATGGAGGTGCAGTGCAGACAGTCTGGCCAACAAACGAAGAATTCCATTACGTGTCTCGCCGTGTCCGAAACGAATCTTTTACATATCTAGGGTTTGGGAATTTAGAGTCGATAGATTCGTACGTTATGAAACAATGCTGCGTGCGGCAAAGTTGGGAGCTATAGATTTGTTGGTATTTCGATATCGATTTGTTTTATTATAATTGAATATATTGTCTATTCGTTATTATATTTAAACTAATAAGCTGTTCCTTTCACATCCTAAACTACGAATTCTACTATAATATTTATTTTGTTCTAGTGTTGATTCATTTAGAAAATACGAAATTTATTTGCTACATACAAAATAACACGACAGGCTTTTAATTCACATATATTACTGTTTTTAATGGATATGCATATGTTTCTCAGCCGAATGGCAGAATATAAAACGTAAGTAAACAGCAGCCGACGAATTTACGGAGCTATTTGGGAATGTAGCGTGCTACTTCACCTCAGTCAATTCTAAACCCTCAATCTACAAATATTTACTGCACTAACCTGGTCACATGGTTGATATAGTCAACTAAATAGTCGTTTCGGACACGGCCTCCGAGTTGAACTAAGGTTAATCCTACTACAGGTTATAAATATCAATGTTATAAGTTTGTCACAGGGAAAGTTTCTGCCGCTTGAGCACTGATATCGCTAGTGCACCAAACTGACCAATCACAGAGCATTCCTGAATTTTAAGTTGCATTAAATTGACAATTTAAAACCTGAAATCGGTTTCTTTTCACTTTAAAATTAAGTTATAATAATTTTATCATTTCCAAGTTTATATGTATATAAATTACCTTCATTAATATGTACTTATAAATACGTAAGACTCATAATGTTACCAGTTTCCGAAGTACCTGTGACAAGTTAGTGTGTCAGAGAGGGAGGCAACTGTAGTTCACATACTTTCCGCGCACACACAGGTTTGTCGAGTAGTACGTGCATGCGCTGTTGTTGAATTGACTCTAACGAAGACTAGCGACGGCCTCTACACTACTATTCACACTTGCTTGTTGACGCTTCGCACTGCGCCAAATTAGCGAACAACAGTAACTTTGGACCCCGAATAAAATGTTTCCCGTCTTGTGATGACATCGCGCCTTTAGTGTGTTACTAAGGAAGGTATGGGGATTATTTTTCCCGTCTATTCTAAGTCTCTAAAGTTCTTATTTCCAAATGACCCCTTCAATGCGTGATTACAGAATTTTTGTAATCTTAACTCTACTAAAAAGCATTAAAATTTTACTGTAACACAATGTATAGGTTAAGTAATACAGAGCTGTATGAAATAAACACATTAAATTTTAGTAGAAATGATTAATATAGGTGCGTCATTTTGGTAGCATACAAGAGGATATCTTTCATCTTCATTCAAGGCCGAAAAGGGAATCAATGAAAATATCTTTGTACAAAATATTGCAAATGAGAAAATTATTTGTCTGTGCTAAACCAGTGGCAATATGCATTCGGATCAGTTTAGAGTAAAATAGAGGGAGGGAACATTTACTTCAAAATACAACTCATTTTTACCAATGACATATTCAGAAAATTCTTGAAACCATTCGTTCGCAGATTGTTGAATGGTAAACATCATAAAACATATATATCCTAGACAGTAAAAATACGTTTCGGAGTTATACAAAAATTATATAAAAAAAAACTATGTTAGAATTATTTTGCATATATATTTCACGGTACATTTGTATTCAAATTACCATTCGTGAGATTTTACTAAACAAATATACAAAGACATTAAAATAAACACAACTAAGCTAATCTGATGTTTCACTAAAATATAAAAATTTGCACCTTTTTAAATTGTAAATATAATCACAAAAATAATACAATTAATTTGTGGGTATATCTGTATTTTCTTATCCTGTTTATTTCTAACGCGAAATAATTAATCGAACTTGCTAACTGTCCACGGCCCGACTGAAGGCATTTTCGTGAGAATCGGGCTCTAGCTGATAGATCCGGCGCTGCAGATAATTCCTGTCAGTTTTGGTAACATGAGTTGTCACTTATTATCCTCTCATAACTGCTCCGCGTTCACTTAAGGTACTGGGGATAGAAGGAACATATCTCCACAAGTAGATGTCCTGTTTTCATCGGGTAAAAAACTGAAACTACTAAATTTTAATTACTGTTTTAACAGGATTATAATTATTCCAGAAATGTTCAGATTGCAACATACTATAGAACATGGTAAGGTACATGTCTAATACATGGTGTTATGTGTTATTCTTGCTGCATTATTCAACTACAGTTAACTAAATCATTAAAAAAAGGAGTATTTTCCAGATTTATTTCTTTAAAAAGTTAAAAGATATATATATCAAGTGTCTTAGACAATTACACGACTTTACGACACCTACTTCCGAAAACGATATACTTTCAATGCATTCGTTCTCCCAATAATGTTCAATAACGGTACACATGTTTCTCACTGTTTAGCATACCGTACCGAGCACCCTTAATCATCTATTACAAACCGTTATTATTTGGCAACTGATTCAGTTCAACACTATTATAAATAACTAAGTTTACGAATACCTCTGACACTGACGGTACATACGTTTCTATATCATTCATGCGATTGCCTCATACTTCGGTGAGTTTCGCGTGGTCCCACGGAGGTTTTTGACAAAATAAATACATTTGTGTGTGTGTGTCTGGGAAAAAGGGGGGGGGGGGTAGTGAGGCAAAATGGGCTACAGGGGCAGCAAAACGAGGTACCCAAAAATGTAATGGCATTGCAACTTCCAGAAGTGTGCATTCATTATATTAAAATACGCCTCTTCTAGCACAAGTTGCTAGTTAGCGACGAACTCTGTCATGTAACAATTGCATTTGCAGTCAGTTCTGAAGACTGGCATGTGTACGGATTTCTACAGGGAAATTCTTTACATTTTGATAAACATAGTTTGAGAGTCATCTGATTGGGTAAGGGCATAAATCATCTGTGGCAGAGGAAAATAATGCGTATTCCACGGAAATATAAGAAGAAATGTTAACATAGCTATCAAAAATGGAATTCTTATATGATACGGACCGCGTGTCCGTGTGTATTGGGCATTATACCAGAAGCCGCCATGTTTGTTTAGTCAGTGTGTGTGGGTAAGTTTGAGGAGTGAGTTGTGAGAGTAGATACATGCGGGTGCTGGGGGAAGACCATTGTTGTCAGGTAGTACACAACAAAAAACCCTACTTAGGAAGTGAAAAATGCCTTTTCCCTTGAAAAAATCCCTACACTCATAATTTCTTTTTAACTTACGTATAGTACATGTTATTCATAAACTTATATGAAATAAATTACCAACAACACCAGGAAAAGTCTTTTTACTAATTTCTACTACATGATTCATGGAATTAACCAACTGGTTTCGCTCAAATAACTTGATACAAAACGTAATAAAATCAGATCTTATGACATTTTTACAAAAAAATGTTCGTATAATGAACGGCGTAGGGTACAGAAGTCACTCACTGCAAGCGATTTTTCAAGAAAAATCAAATAATGACTCTACCAAGTATTTACATATACCGCTGCATCCTATACTATGTTGAAAACATTAATCAGATAAAAAATTGTAACATACGTAACTACACTACCAGACAGGCAAACCAATTACACCTACACCCCCACAGAACAAAAAAAATCCTCCTTGAGTCCTTATCATTCTGAAATAAAACTGGTGAACAGTCTACCAATACCTATTAAGAACTTAATCACAAAATGTTTAAAACAAAACTGAAGTCTTATCTTTTGAATGTAGCCTTCTACTCTGTTGAAGAACATTTTGATAAATAATTACTCTCATGTAATAATTAAGTTTTGTAAATGTATGTAAATTTAAATTTACGATATGATTTCAATATCACTCGGCATATTGATTCTTGCTAAATTGATGAAATTTTCTATACTGAATATTAACGTATAGTGTGTTATTGTTTTGATATTGTATTGTTTCTGGGTGTATGAATGGTGACGTATGTTATGATTGGAATTGTAATATTAAAACTTCAGTAACATTTGTTTCCTATATATGTTGTATACTGTACTTGTTTTAAATGGATTGAATATTGCTAATAAGTGACTGTACTGTTATTAAGTGACTATATGTTTTATTGTAAATGTTTGTGATTGAAATTATTGTCTGACATCTTCAATATCCCTCGTCAATATTTGACGTAATGGGATCAAATGAAGGCAAATAAATGAAATGAAATGAAAAAAGTTCACTATCTGTAATTAAATAAGCCCATCACTTATTATTATAATATTCATTTGTTAGGAAGTTATAGCTTAACTTGTTACAATGTATATATTTGTAAATATCCTGTACTCTGTATGTGTTAAATGTTTATTAACTGCTCTGTATGTAATGATCCGGGCAAGTCCAAATCCAAATTTCATTGGATGAATATAGGACGCTATATAAATAAATAAATCTCCTGTTATGTTCTACAATATTGAAAACAAGTTTAAGCTCAGATATTTTTTGTATTTACACTACTATCTACATCGGCTTTCGTAGAAAACAATGTTCTAATTTTCGAAACATTTTTAAGGGGACAGGAGGTTTTTGTGCTGTGGATGGAGAGGAGTTTGCTCGCCCCCGGTCGTTGGCACAATTGCGAATGTAAAAATTATTATTACTATATTACTAAATTTTTTTCCTTCGTCAAACACCTCTCCACTTAATTCATGTTTCTCTTTTTGTGTTGAAGGACTCTGGCCATCCTCGCTTAAATGCAAGTCACACATGTCGGAATAAAATAAAATTCACCTTACATCGCGACTGGATGCATAAAAAAAATAATAAACATTGTTAATATGGTTTTACGCAAACCCTCAACCACGGTTGCGACTGCCTTCGCTTCAAAATCATATGCGTAACTGAATAATAGGGGTGTTTATTACTACTCGATCATAAAGTTAATGTTTATATCTATGACATCAAATATGATACTGATGAGAGCAAAGATGATACAAGAGACAAAGTAATATTGGGTAAGGTAGTTGAACAGTTTATGAGAAAATGAAGTAGAAGGAAATTATGTAGACAGAAATTATGCAATGGAAAATAAAATAATGTTAAAATGAAGCTATATATAACAGTTAGTAATAATTAAAATAAAATAAATCAAGAGTTCTGGAAAATGCCTACATTTCTGTAGTTTTCAACAAAAAAAAACCCTAAATCCCTTTTCAAGTGAAAAAAACCCTACAACGAGGGATTAATCCCTACACCTGACAACACTGGGGAAGACCCATGACAAGACTAGGCGGTGTGACGTCACATATCTTGCTAGTAGTCCTACCAACTATGTACAGTATATATCCTCACCTCTGCCAACCTTACAACAACACTAAGCCACCGACGAAACTAGCGCCGTGGTCCGATACTTCTGGCGAGCTCTGGTATCACTCACTAAGTCTGTCAGTGTTCGTCAGCAGTAAATGAACAATTTCACAACTGTCGCTGATGTGAGTTTCGGAAGGATTGAGACTGTTCAACATTTAAACAAACAAACTGGTACAAGAACACTAATTTGACTAGCAAATGCAGTTTCTTAGCATGTCTAACAGTTACATTTCATATAAGAATTATATTTCACTTAATTACTCTGGAATATGTTTTTGGGGAAAAAAAAAAATCATAAATTAACTTTTAATGTTGGCAGGACTACTAGCAAGAGGTACATCACACGTCAAGTCTCCCCCCCCCCCCCTAGTCCTGTGACGGGACTTCCCACAACAGCCGCATATATCTGTTCTCACGTCCCACTGTTACCTCACACTAGCGAGCCCCCACACGTGGATTACACATGGCAGCTTCTAAATTAGCCTTCGTTACGTAGAAAAAATACTGCATTCGGTTTAAGTAACCATTTCAACACACGCATTACCTGATAACTCTGACAAAAAAAATACATATTTCTATGCATGGTTAACATGTTATGGTTTATGTCATCACACGGTGATGTATTTTACAACACAGTTGAAATCAATCACTTTTAATAGTTTTAGCTCAACAACAAAAAAACAGTGATCCTAACACTTTCAGTTTGTCATAATTATTTTACCAGTATACATTTCTTGCGGTTTTATGGACAAAGTTGCCAGAATACAGTAGTACGATCTATGTTCAGAAATACAAACAGTCTGGGATATAGCACGTAAAGAACAGTCTGATAATATATGACAATACCAGGAGGAAGATATATATGTTGCATATATCTCATCTGCCAGGAACACAACATGAAGTATGGTATACTTGTAAAGACTTGTAAAGACTTATAAAGCGACTGACGTATGTAGCGAACACTTCCACTTACCGCCATTACTGCTGCCAACCTTACTTCCGGTGTAACAACAGTGCCTGCCAACATCAGAGATGATAGCCTCAGGTCTGCCAACTTAGGCCCCATACATCGCGGCAATTACTAACATTGCATTCCGTTACTCATGATATTAAGTTCACTATTCGCACTCGGCAAATAATTGTAAACATTACATCATGTTTTAACACTACATGTTATCATCCAGATATAGACTCATAATTATTATGAAACAAAAGTTTAGTAGAAACTCTTCCCTGCCAAATTAACTTACTTTGCGGTAAACATAAAATTATTTTTCGTGACGATGCATTTTTGTGGTGAACACAAAACGGTTTTATGGAGATTGCAAATATATTTTGCAAGGTAAATATTCACAAAATATTTTTTTCACTTAAATTGTGGCGCAGTTGTAAACACTAATCTCGCATTTAGAAGGATAAGGGTTTGACTGCTGGCTCGGCCATGCTGAACTAAAATTTCCATGGATTTCCGAAATCACTGCAAGCAGATGTGAGGTTCCTTACACAAGCAATGGCCGGTAACCACGGTCGTAGAAGAACAGGTCTGGACACTCGCCTGGATATTTGACCTCCTTGTTGTTTGGCTGTAGTTCACCAAGTTACCGAGAATATTGTGTTTTATTGGCGCTGATGTTACGGCGGTCGGACTAAACTCCGCCCACTTCCTTTCCGCTAAGATAAACAATTTATCAAAATATATTTTTTATCAGTTTATGAAATACTTCCTTCGCTCACAAATTTAAGAAAACGCTCCAGCAATCTTTATTTACTTTATAAATTTAACAATGAAAAAAAAGTGGTCGGAGTTTGAGTCCGACCGCCCGGAAGACAGCGCCAAAAAGTACGGCATTCTCGGTAACTTGACGAACTACAGCCAAACAACAAGGAGGTCAAGCAAAATACATTGTTAGATAGGCGAGTGTCCATACCCGTTCTTCTACGACCGTGCTGGTAACATATATAAAGTAATACCTAGCCGTGGAGCGTAGATGGGACTTTCCCAGTGCAGTTATGTCAGCATCTGTATGTAATGAAAGCAGTAGAGTTGGAAGATGTAAGATGTGCGGAGAAGAATTTATATACACGTCATTGCCACACTTTATAATTCACAGCCTCGTAACATGAAGGTCAAGAAGCATAAATAACACAAGTATTCGGGAACCACAGTAATAAAGTATTTTTGTCGTGTGTATGTTCACTGCTGAGCAGGAAGCAGGTATTGGCAATACCAACATTCCATGTAACTGCAATACCGGCCAATATTTAGGGAATGTCGGTGTAGCTATTAGTAAGTGAATGCGTTTTGCTCCTGACCAAACTATCTTGGTACTTGAATATTTTACGTTACTCCAGCAGAGATTGTTTGTTGCTGCAGCATCAGTGGCCAATTACAGTTTAATGTCCGTTTATAACGCACTTGTTTTATGCCAGCATACGGCTCGGATCTGAGTTAACACAGTGTTGCCAGACATCCATACGTCTTTTATCGGGTGTCACATGTTAAATGTTATAATAATAGTACATTAATACTGTGGGACGAGATGCACATCGTAAAGTTGAATGATGGGTAATTTGGACAACATTTATTGAGTCTGCATCAAAAATAAATACTAAATTTTTAACCAGAAATATTGCGGACAGCATGCAGATAATATCCTAGGCTAGGCGATATGTTGAACGATCCTGCAATATTCCTACAGTAGTTCATTTTCTCCAGCTACACACTATTTCGACACAGTTCGTCTTTGTTAGCAATTTCGTTGAAAAAATAATTGCGCGTACATACAAACGGTTTGTTTACATTCGAACATATCAAGACGGATTCGGAACAAATATAATCGTCCTTACCCTAGATAACAAACAAGTCCTTGCATGCTAGCCACTAGTACACTTGTTCACAATATACAAGTTGGCTACAAGTCTACGTTGTTTAATTACCATTACCAAGCAGCTACACATCGTCAGAGACGCACAAATGTGTACATAAACAATATATGTGGCCGTGTTTCCAGCTTAGTTCGCTAGGTTTATCTGCATAAACAACTGTTTAACCACATAATTCACACTGTAAAAATATGAAATGTGGCTTTTTTAGCCATGAAATGTAACAGTAGCAGATTTCTTTTCCTTACTTATCTCTTTATACCCGAATGCAGCCCACGTTAACAGTTTTCATTCAAACTGTCCAGTAGTAGCAATACCATACTAGGCGCTTACGATAAACATTATTCTATCTACTAATAGAGTACGTATATATGTCTAGTGCGCAATTGTGCAGTTTTCTGGCCTCGTCTTACAATACAGGTTGATCTGCGACTAAGGTCCACGTATTCTCCAAGTTCCAGGTTCTTGTAAGCTATAAGGGCGAGACAACACACACATCACACCTATTCCTAGCCTCTACACTCTTACAAACAGTTTGTACATTCACCACACGTGCGTATATGGGCGCTAAGGAAGTAGGCATGATAGAAATGTTTCCCACGCATCCATGGCAGCACTCTTAACTTTTTTTTTATAAAACATTCGAATGTATATTGAAGTTAGCAGACTTGTATCGTAATAACTAAGGCGAAATATGGTAACTGTCCCATACTGCGTTTGGGTTAATTACTTCCTAAACATTTGAGCAAGTGTGTTGACAGTGTATGTGCAAGCCACTTTACTATTCTACGAGACAAAGTGCTGACACTGTTATTTCATGACGTCACATTACAGATGAAGGTGCAGTGTTCACGCTTATATCCTTTAAAACAATCTGCACGGAGCTTGTCATACGTCAAGAAGGCCGTAAACCTGGCATATTAGGCCGCTATAAAATATGCTGTAATGTGCAGTGGCATGCGTGGAATGTGTACAGACAGGTGTAATGTTCATTGAATGTTGTTACCAAGTACACGTCACTCATGTACGACGAGCTGTGTTGGAATACTCTGGTATATGCTGTCCACTATCAGCTGAGCACTCGGCACAACTTCTCATTAGTTACAATTATCTTACATTCGACTAATACACATTAACTTCTGGGAGTGTTCAAAAACTTGCACTTTTTTTTAGTTAATTTGGATTTTTTCATATGAAACATATTAAGGGGCCCGCCTCGTTGCCATAAAATCACACTGCAGCGTGTTTGAAGAAAATGTTTTACACGAAACTAATACACGTGTGTTCACGCCGTTTGTCTACGAAAAGAACACACACTTCAGACGACTGCCCTTAAGTACTTTCAAGACAACACACGTACTAGAAATTCCCTTTTAGGGCACGTCAAAATGGGTTAAAACGGGGTTTTCAGGCTGCTATAGCGGAAAATATACTAGCCGAATACATGTGAAGCCACTTAAGGGCAGTCCATTGGACTTTAGTAGTGATTTCGTAAATAAAACAATAGGGTTACCACATAAAGTCCCATAGGAAATTTGTTTTTTTCGCGAAGACTGCACATCTTAAGCGTAGAGGCGACGCACCGTTGTATGGCCCATACGGCGTCGCCCTTAGCACCATACGTCACTCACACAAACACATGTGCCACGAGGCGGGCCCCTTACAGATGGCTGTAAAAGTGCTGAAAGACAACTACGCAGTGCTGACTTGATCGTGAACGGACTATAAGAGGGCTGATGGCAGCAGGCTTCGTCACGTGGATGGGCAGTAGTTAGGGTGGGGGGAGGGGAAGGAGGGGGGTAGTGTAATGTCACGTGCAGGAAGACTAGTGACAACCATGTTTGGACCTACTTCCTGTCTGAGCTGCGTGCTCTACCTGCCTGTCAAGGTCAACGACCTACACCTCGCCTATACAACACTGCAGTCACCAGTGAATATAGCGACTATACTATACTATAGTCAGTCAGTGTTAAAGTGAGCACTCACACAAGCCCTGCTAAAGTTATGTTTCCAGCCCTAGTCCTATATTGCCGTACGTAACAGTTGACGTTGGTCAATATCTAACCTCTCTGGACACGCCACTCGACGTTTGCGTGTCATTCAAGCTGTGCAGTCGGTAGACACCTATGTCATTTCATAAACTAGAGATTATTTAATTAAATAAAACACACGTATGTTAATTATAGTAAATTTAACTTTAACTACTATTGTAATTAAATAGAAAAATACATAGAACTACATTAGGCAATTCGCTGCCAAACATACAATGTAAGGTAACTATTGCTAATATCATGGTTAGTGATATATTTTCTCCAAGGTTAAATCTGTAATGCTCAGTTAACCCAGAACGACCTACGTACCAATACACAACATATCGACGTGAGACAGGTGTACTAACCTTACCAACAAAATATACCTTCCATTCAGCGCACATCGCCTTACCAAACACTGACAGTATTAAATGACATTCAAATCACAAAATGAGGATATTTCACTAAAAAGAAGACAATGAAAATTTACCTGATCCGTTAATTAATTTCAGTGCGTAATTTTCATATGAAAACCAAAAGAACATAATATATCCTGTTTTATAAGAAGGTAGTACTGTCAGGTAAATAAATGAATGCAACACATGTATCATGATGTGATGTACAGCTTTAGGCGCTTACGGAAACTACTTCGGATCCACTCGATAGCGAGTATATCGGTCGAAAACGCCACGGGACAAAGATCTACCGGCCCTCAACATCTCTAATGTTCAACTCGATCTCGACGCCGCACACAGTAACTTTCAGTAGCCAACTGGTCAAAAATCGAATTTTTACTCCTGTTTTAAATCATTGCAGTTGATTATTCTTATTAAAAAAAACCCCTGAAGTATGAAAGTGGTTAAACGTCCTTCTGCCTGGTATTTGACCCTCCAGGAGATCTGCAAGTTGATGTTCCTATGTTATAATACATGCTGCGAGGCGACCGCCAAGTTGACTATTTGAAGGCGTACAGTGAAGCAGTCTGTGAACACACATATTGAACAAAACACTTCAATGTAGCAGAGTAAGGCGTGTTTTTACAATTCGGTCGAAGTTATGTGTTGTTATTTACTTGCAGTGTGAGGCGTGTGTATTAACTTACTTCTGGCACTGTGCGCTCTGCCACTCGGAGAGCGGTGTTCGATCTGTCAAATATTAGTCATGTAACTTAGCGAAGTCATTACATTTTTAACTTTAAACAGAAGCGTTGGGTGGGTACGAGTGTCAAGATTTAGTTTTAAAGGGGAAAAATCTACTAGTATTTTATGTGCAAAATTACGATCTCGGAGGAAAAAAAAACTGCAGAAATAAAAAATTTCTGTAACTATGCAACATGGCTTAGTCAAGACATTATCTTTCAAGACATAATGTACAAATCAGTCTCTTACAATCGCCACAACCACAAGATATGACTGCCGGTACCAGCACTCGAGGACGTCCGCGCTGACTTTTAGAAAAGTCGAGCTATAGTTCACAGAAGAGGAACATTAGGCCAGTCAAATAAGGTTTTTTCCAGGAATTAATTCCGAGAAAGCTGGAAATTGTTTTAATACCTCCCTTTGGTCCTAAATACTTGTAATCTGAGTTTGCACCCTCCTAGGAGGTGAGCTTAACTTTTGGCGGACAAAAAACCGCCAATTTATTGCACTTTTTGTAGATTTTAGCTTGTAACTCAAAAACGATGCGTCGGACAGAAAATATTGCTCAGTTTAAAATTAAAGAAGCTTAAATTTTACGTCGAATGAGTATATACAACATTGAATTGGGATGAGAGGCATAGCTGAAAGCAAAAGTTAGAAATCGGCAAATATTCGTAATTCGGTACAAACTTGCGTTTTGGGACGTTTCAAAGTCACATATCTTTGAAACAAATTCTCTTATTGAAAAAATATTTACAAGCTATGTTATAGAGTAGGAAATAAATATTTAATAAAAATAATTACTTTATTAATAAGTTGAAATAATCACTGTTTTTAATGATTTAGGAGAAATACAGAAGTAATA
>PNEQ01080629.1:0-16072 GCA_003012365.1 Medauroidea extradentata
CCGCACCACTTGGAACTGCCGCACTTTCTCCCACAATCTTGTGCAATGAGATGTTGTATCGCTTCTTGAAACGATCCAACCAACCAACAGAGCATTTAAAGTCTTCAACTTTTTGCATTGTGGCGAATGTGTTGGCCTTTTCCCGCAACATTGGTCCCGTGATCGGTACATTTTGCTCTCGCATCTGGTTGAACCAGGCTTTCTCCACATCTTCATTGTTAGCACCACGCAACTTTTTAAGTTTAATGTTCCGACCTTCCTTCTCAACTGCAGCCATTATCTCATCTTTTTTCTTTAAAATTGTCGACAAGCTTGATGTTGTAAGGCCATATTCCCTTGCAATATCTGCTTTAGACCCCTTGCCGTCCTCAATCTTCATCAAGATCTCGTACTTCGTAGCGAGGTCCAAGGTCTTTCTCTTACTGCTCATATATTCAAATCACTTCAAAGTCCAAGAAAACTGCGTGGGTTGTCAACAATGGTAGCCAAAATCGTAATCCAAAAACTTACCAAAATCGAAATCCAAATAAAATAGTGTGAGGTTGTCAATAATAGTTAAGCACAATACTATTAAGTTTAGCTAAAAATAGAATTACTCAAACCAAGCACAGTTGAAAGCACAATGACCTCAAAACACAATGGGAATATTGAAAAGGATGACATGTAAAAAAGAGGGAAATCCAGAAAGGCGGGATTCTATTTTTAGAGCAGTGCTTGTTGGCCGGCAGGGTTGAAGTGGGAGGGTGGCAGAAAGGCGCGCGCGGAGAGGTAGCAAGGCGGCGGAAGATATGTGACATGTGCGCCGGAGCATGGAAGGGGGTGGGGGGAAGAGTGGGACAGAAGCCACGCCGCAAACTGATAACAAAAGTAAGTGGCACGAATCACCGTCACAATAGTCCGTGCAAGCCTGGTTCACACAGGCAAGAAACTTTCGCAAGCCTGCTTCACATGATCTTGCTGTGCAAAAATTTTTAGCTTTTCATAAAATATTTAATAATTTTGTAATTTTTTGACGGTTTCTCAAAAATATCTCGCTATAATAGAGATTTCTCTATAAGCGAGCTCGCTATAGCGAGATCCTACTGTATTAAGTTCAATTAAAATAGTGTGTCTGTCAGCTGTAAAAATGTAGGCCTACATGTTACCAACAGAAAAGGACAGAAGATTTACCGAGGCATTAAAGTGTACTTGTTCAATCAATGATTTAAAGCGGATATTGGCAATTAGGACTACTCATGTGTGTTTAATATTACGTACTTACACTTTATGTTGATATATTATTACCATTTAGGTTGCAAGAGTGCACATTTTTGCTATGTAGTCTACAAGAAATGTATTTACAAGTTTTTATTTAAGTGTTCTGAGTGGTACAACTGTGATAATATCACTGATATTAAATTTGTTCTAATTTTGAAAGTAGGCTCTACCACAAAAGGTAAGATTTTTGGATAATCTACTACTTGAATCTTAAAATATTGTGCTTTATGATCTGATAGTGCAGAACCAAATTGAAGCTTACAAGAAAAATAATTGTAATAATGCTTGCATGTCTTATGTTTTTTTTTTTTTTTATTTTGCTATAAAAATGTTTGCTTGAACTGTCATATGCTTGGTCAACTTCAGTTTGTTGTAACTAACAGCGTACGGGAAAACCGGGAAAAGTCAGGGAATTTAAGACTTCTGGAGAAGTCAGGGAAAAGTCAGGGAATTCTCTAAAAAAACCTGGAATTTCAAAATATGGTAAGCAGATCCTATCCGGCTCGCGTCACGACTTCAATTAACTATGGCGGAGGTAAAACATTCCAGAAACGAAGGGCGAAGGGACACCACACGCGGTGCTCTCATTGGCTGGTTCTCGGTGGCGTGGCCCTTATCATTCGTTCCATTATCTAGAACCCCTCTAGGGCAAAATTAGAAACTACGCAATAAAAGCTCCTGCGGAATAAACCAAAACACCTTACCGACAAAAGTGTATCCTGGTAGTAAATTTTCGTTGCAGTACCCATTTTAATTATGAACTCTGTGTCTGCATCAGCAAGTTTTCCTTTGACAAACTTGGCAACACTTGCGAACACCAGTGACTCATGCATTTGAGACATTACACCAATGGATTCATCTTTATTTATTTTTTGCTCTGTACTTACTCTTCTACGATATTCATTGTACAGATCTGTATGACACGTCATATATTTTCTTTCTTGAGATACAAAGTCTCTTTCTAAGAACATGCCAATCAGACTTTATTGTCTTTTCTGCCCACAAGTTTATGATTTCTGTAAATTCCAGGGTTTCAACATTATGAAGTGTTGGATTATTATTTCTTCTACCATTACAAATGAAGCACTCATTTCTTGAGTTTATTGAAGAACTTAAGGATCCCATGTTTAATTCGGGCAACTATCCATCTTTGGGTCTCATTAAATTGCCGTAATTCAGGGTTGATGGCGGCCTGCAGCCCCAAGCCACAATGCCAATAAAATGTCTGGTCCTACTACCACTCTAGGGTGCATTCCTTATGCTGAATTTATTTTTAAATTTTTTCCATTGCAATGTCCCTCTAACTGTTTTGAATAAGCTAAACTGTGCTGTCCAACATATATTTTATAAGCTGCTTTACCAGAATGGGAAAAGTGAAAAGGCAATATTCACAATAACTTTGGTATGCGTAAGAATACGTATCTGGTGTTATCTTCGATACTACAAATTCAAAATTAATGTCTTTGGTATCAAATTGAAGCTAATTGAATATACTTTCTTAAGTAATGAGGGTATTTTATCCTAATTCTTAGTGGACTTCACGATATTTAAGGAACTGAGGAGTTTACATTCAAAAGGGGCTAAGTACCATTTTTGACAAAAATGAGTTATGTACATAGAAAGGTGCCAAAACATTAGGTCGAAGACATACCCAAAGTGCTATCTGCTAAAGTGCTATCTACTAGTGATATTCATGCACGCCGTACAACAGCACAATTAGATGGTTGGAGTAACATCAACACATTCTAGTTCACTGAAAAATATATATTGATGTTCGTAAGTGTTTTGTATTAGTTATTGTTCGATTGCTCCTATTTACTACTTTCCTATTGTAAAAGAAATATGTGAATTTATTTGGATAATTCCTTGCTCATTTGTTGGTCGCAATACACTGTTCCTGTCATTATCTCGAAACTTACCTTTTGGCACTTAGCCCCTTATGAATGTTAAGTCCTCAATTACAAAAAAAATCTTGAATTTTTAGTTTTTTGCTATTTGTCATCTTGCTATGAACTTTAGGAATAAAACGTATAAAAAAAACTTTTGAAGAGAAAAAATTACAAATTTGTTGATGTAAACTTCACTTCTGTGAGATTATTGGAAAAAAAAAAAAAAATATGACATTTAAAAATTTTTGATTCTGCAAACTTATATTGAATTTAGGCCATCATTTTGTTTTGGGTGGAGATTTTTTGTGGCACCTCTTCCAAAATTCACGTTAAGTTGTAGTTACTCTTGAGTTGTGCAAATTTCACACCTTTTCCTCAAAAATTGCAGTAGTTTTTAGATTTCGCCTTTGTACCGACGCAATTATATAAATGTGTTATATTTTAGCTGAATGTCATTTTCTAGTTTGTACACAGTTTTTACACAATCACTGCAGAGACTAATTTTTACTCTATCAAATACAGTAGAGCAAAATATGATATGTGTTTACATAAAAAGAAAAATAATACAACTTTTAATTCACCAACTTAATTGTGTGCTCAGTAAAATTTATTAATTTTGGTACCATGGTGAAAATTTTTCTCACTTTCTGTGTATGTATAGGCCCTACACATAATTAAATGTGTGCAGTTTGCTCATTACCAGACACTGAAAAAAATTTGCCAGTAATAAAACCCCACAAAATTCATTGCCATGTGTCATGATGTCGACAGATGAACAACATGGTTTGAGTAGCTCCCAAAATGTTAAGGTTTTAATCGACGATAGACGTGGAAAGTGTAGCAGGAAAGTAAAAAATGGTATTTTCTGTTCATTTTGTGATCGATGGTATCATTTTTCGAAGTGTTGTGACGTTAATGAATCTAATATTCCTCAGAATGAATGGCAGTGTTATGAATGTGTAGAGAATGGAGACGAGTCAAGCCAACCACAAAGAAAAGAAGGTCTAAATGATTTTAAAATAATAATAAACAAATTAGATGAAGAAAATTTTTCATTGCAACAAATAATAAAGCTGTTACAGGAAGAAATAAAATACCTGTGTTCCAACAAAAATCAAGGTCATACAAGGCAAGACATAACCAAGGAAACAGGTTTGTGGATGGATATTATTCGTGGAAAAAGGTTTTCAGTGGATAGAAATTGTCTATCTAAAGATGAGCTAACGACCTATAATAGTTTTCAAAAACTTCAAGACGCATCAGTGTCAGAAGATCACAGGTTGCAAGGTGATGTAATGATGTGTCAACCAAACAATCTACCAAAACAGAGTAAAGCTGTTAATAGTCAAGCAGTGGGCCGACATGTAACGAAAGGTAAGGTAAGCCTGTTTGCAAATAGTTATGGGCGTAAACTTGGGAACGTTCTATCAGATCATTATAAGGATTACAAAATTAATAGTTTTGTTTTTCCCAGAGCTCCAGTGGAACAAATTCTCAAACCATCCAGTGGTATATTCAAAGATGAATGCAAATTGCTGTCCCAAAATGACTGTAATACTAGGTTGGGGTACTGTTGAAGTAGCAAAAAATTAAAGCAATAAACTAATTACATCAATGAAACAGTCCTTGAGTATGTTGAATAAGACAAACGTGATTGTTCTAAATGTTCCCCACAGACATGATTTGATGAGCCAGTCTATTGTAAACAAAGAAGTAGATAGTATAAATAATAGGTTAAAGAAATTTGTGTAAACGCTTTAGTAATGTGAAAATTGTTGACATATCTCACATTGCTAGAGAGAAGCATACCAAACATGGACTTCGTTTGAATTATCAAGGAAAAGTTAATCTTGCAGAAATAATTAGTTTGAAAATTAGGGAATTTAAAACATTAAAAAAACAGGAAATTATCCCTCTACTAATGTCAGGTTGACAAATTACAAATAAAATTAATGTAAAACCTATGGTTACTATTTTACATCAAAATATTCAAAGTATTAGAAATAAATTTCACTTGCTAACTCGTTTCCTTGACAGTATGAATGAAAGGATAGATGTTATTTGCATGACTGAACGTTGGTTAAATGTGAATGAATATGTAATATGAACGTGTAACATTAAATGGTTATATAATGGTAGATATATACTGTAGAAAAGAGTTTAAAAATGGTGGATCTATGATTTTTTGCAAGGATGATTTATCTATCAAAAATGTTAATAATAAATTTAAAGCTCTTAACAATGATAAAATTTTTGAACATAGCATTATAGAATACCAATATGTTAATTCTTAGCTTATATAGATCCCCCAAGTGTGACGCTAAAGTTTTTTTTTTTTTTTTGCATAGGTTTAAATTATTTTTAAATGGTATCTACTCCCCGAAAAAAATTCTTATAATTTGTGCTGATTTTAATTTCAATATCTTGAAAGAATCATATTTAAAAAAGGAATTTGATACAATTCTAAGTATGTATAATCTTAGATGTACTATTCAATCTCCTAATAGAGTGACATATAAATCTGCTATGTGTATTGATAATATAATAACTAACATGCAAAGTGAAAAATGTAATGCTGTTGTTATAGAAAACGGAATAAGTGATCATTCTGCACAACTTCTTAGAATAAATTGTTTTAACAATAACAAAATAGCTAATAGGTATGATTGTTACAGAAAAATAAGACCTATAACTACCCATCAAATTTATCAATTTAATAATTTAATGACACAAATAAGCTTTACTCCTAATCAAAACTACAATGTAAATAAATTTTTTAACTTTTATCATTCTAGAGTTCTTGTGTGTTATGAAGAAGCATTTCCAGTCACATTTAAAAGGAAAAATGTACTAAACACTAAGGCCCGGTTTCTCAATGTCTTATTTTCTTCTGATTATCATCCGATCAAAATTTAAACAACGGTTAGCAACAATATTTGTTTCTCAAGTACTGATTAAGGTTAATCAGTGGGTTAGCAGTCAGTAACCATTGGTTATCTTAATCATAAGAAGCAGTATAGATTAGAGAGTTAAACAGGACTTTTAAAACAAACAAGGATATAAACAGTGACAATTTTTTGGTTATGATGCCAGATGATTTAAATTATTGTTTGAAGATGATGATGATGAAGAAATAGCAGATTTCATAAACAGGCCAAATTTTTTCGGGAACGTCCAAATCACATGTAAATAGATGACCATGAATTTGTTATGAGATTTCGCGTGAGTAAAAATACTGTCCTAGTACTACTAGAAAAAATTGAAGAACAGCTGGAAGTGACCACAGATGGGTGTGTGCTTGTTTATTGCATATTTTATTTATATCCCATAAACTTTACTATGTTCAGATAATTAATATTCTTTTGTAGGTTATGTGAAAACATTTGGTCGTTATGTCACATGCCTTTGTACGATGTCTCTATACTTCCATATATTATTTTGCATAATTGGTTAGAAACATATTTTTAAATATGTTAACACAAATGTGTACGTTGTACTACGTATTTTGGGTAATGATATTCAAATATATATTATTTGTATTTCTTCGGGAAAAATAAAACATACGATGATCAGAGAATCTGGATTGAAAAGTTCTTAACATAAATTTGTAGACTACATTACATATTTTTAGATACTTTTGTTTATTATAAAACCTATTGTATGTTATGTTATTGTTACATAATTGTGTAGGTTATGTTACACATATAGGTTCCTAGATGAATTAAATTCTACATTGATATTCTTCCATGCATCTTCTTTCTGCTTCCAATTTATAGCGCAAGGTTTTTTTATGATACGGGTGTATTTTGCAGCAAGAGAAATTAGCATTTCTGTTTCCACAGAAACAAAATTTTCGGCACGTGGCCACTTTTTTTCTTTCATTGTGTATACAAACACTGCTAACCAGCACAACTAAATAAAAAAATAAAACGCTTCACTGCAGCCAATCACAAGTTGATAAGTCATTGCATGGTTGCCACATTTACCTTAACCGATACTTAGCTAAACATACGATTAAAGTACGTTGAGAAACACTTCAGATTTAATCACCACTTAATCAATAGATATAATATAATCGTAGGATTAGCTAACCAAGGCTTTAATCAGACATTGAGAAACCACCCTAGTTCTTTGATTACAGCTGGTATAAAAGTCTCTGCAAAAAATTTTAAAGTATTGACTAGTAAAAATAAACAAAACACTAATCCTCTCTTTTCAGAATTACTATAGGAACTATAAGAAAATATATAAAAAAGTAATTAATCTAGCTAAAAAAAAAAAAAAAAACATTATGGAAACAAAATAAAATGTTTCCATTTAATATAAAATGGTTTGGCAGATTTTTAAAAAAGAAACTGAACAGCAAGCTGCTAAATATATTATTGAAATTAGATACAGTATATTAATCAGATCGTAAGAGATCCCATAGTGATTTCCAATATTTTTAATGAATACTTTATTAATGTGACATCTAATTTATGTGACAGTAACATAAAAAATTCATATACTGTCCTTGTCAATAGGAACCCTCAATCAATATACTTACATCCTATTACAGAACATGACCTTATGAATGCAATAAAAAATTTGAAAGCTAAAAGTTCAGCTGGCTGTGATCTCATACCGAATAATATTCTAAAAGCTTGCTCTGATAACTTAATGTTACCCTTATTAACAATATTTAACAAATCCCTGGAAACTGGAAATTTTCCTGACCGATTGAAAATAGCTCATGTAATCCCTATACATAAAAAAGAGGATATAAAAGATATTAGTAACTTCAGACCTATCTCGATTCTTCCATCTATATTCAAAATATTAGAAATCATTGTTAAAAATAGGATAGTGTCTTTTATGGATAAATTTAACTTACCAAATTGAAATCAATTTGGATTTAAAGAGAATACAAACCTGGTTTACTGAAAATGGGTTATTATTAAATGTATTTGAAGCAAATTATATTAATTTTATTTTAAAGAATAATATTGGTAATAACTCTGATGAGTTAAATATTGACATTAATAACACACAAATTGAGAGAACTACTATTACTAAATTTCTTGGTGTTTTTATTGACCAATCATTAAATTGTAAAGAACAGATCAATAAGTTATGCAAAAAATTGACATCAGGATGCTATGTTCTTAGAAATCTAAACACTATTTTAAATACAGAAGATTTGAAAAAATGGTTTATTATTCCTTAATTGAGGCCCATCTAAGATATGGCATCATATTCTGGGGGTGTCTATGCGTGTGAACAAGGTTTTTATACTTAAAAAAAAAAAAAAAAAAAAAAAAAAAAAAATATATATATATATATATATATATATATATATATATATGCTGTAAGAATTCTAGGTAATCTTAACAGGAGACAAAGTTGTAAAGGTTTATTTGTAAAAGAAGGCATTTTAACTATGCCTTCCTTATACTGTATATGCTAGAATTATTGTGTTTTATTCATAAGAACAAATTACTTTTAAAAAATTCTGATATTCATAACCACAATACAAGAACAAAAGGTAACCTAAGAGTTATACAATAGATTATTGTCAGAATTTAAAAAATACAATGATAAGACTTTAAAAAAAATCTAAAGAGTATCCTTTTTAAAAATGCATTTTATAATGTGAATGAATCTGTTGATTGGATGAATGATTAACCTTGTTTTAATGTCCTATCTTATTTTTGCATCCTTGTTTTGATGTTCTATCTTATTTTTCAATTTGTAACATAAGTCATTTTTACTGAAATTTTATTAATCTGTGATCATATGCTGTATTGTGTATTTTATAATTTTATGTGTAAGTTTATTCTTTTATTATGTACATAAGACATATCCTATACTACACTACATACAAGTGTAATTGCATTTATTCTACTGTACTATGTAGTATGTTGTTAACTGTAGTCTGCAGGATGAAATAAAAACTAAAACCAAAACATCTATACTCAAGCATAAAGAATACTAGTATTTAATTTTAAAAAAAAATTCAGCTGTATGATAGTATAAAATTCTGTCCCTTATAATGTGTGTGATAAAATTATCGCATATTTTATATTAAAACCTAAAATGATATGTGCGTACACTTTGTTACAAAGCTAGCCCTTGCCATATTTTGGTGAAACTATGAACTAACTTTTGCCTTCTCTCGATGAAATTATTAACTGGACCCTTGCTGATCACAAACAGAGTGGTGAACTGACAACAACAGAACACATCTCTTTATGTTTGTGTGAAGAAAATTTAAATTATGCAGTAGGCAAGAACTTAAATAGGTTGTTTAAACATTCATAAATTATATAAAATATAAATACTTTACGTACATTTTATTAGATTAGGTCTCAGGATTGTGGAAATGTATTCAGTAATTCACTGCCAACCATGCAAGCAGTAGTTGCATAATAATATGCAGTAATGACTGATTTTTTTCAAAGGTAAATTTTTAGGGCCGCTTTATCCCAATCTTTCTATAGTTATGCTAAGACATTTTATCTATAAATTTCTAATAAAAAAAAAAAAAAGGAATGGAAGAATAAGTTTTCCAGGAAACCATTGTATGTTTTCAGGATCCACATACATGGTACACCAAGGCTTTTGAGCGGGCCAACTTTGTCATGGTGGTTTCATCGCCATTACATAACACTAACTTACGGGAGACCATCCATGTTAATGTTGAGCACATTGCATTCAACTTCCTGCGGGTGAAGTTTGCTTCCCCCAATGTGCCTCCAGGGAAATTCTTTAGTGTGGTGCTCCCATACTGTGATGAAAAGGACATCCCAGAGGTTGCAGTCCACCTCCAGAAATTCTTTCTGATGGGGGAGCTCGACGAAATGTTGAGGCACATTCGCAGAGGTGGTAGTTGCTTACGAGCGAAGGTTCTCCCCCTGCCTCGGCCAGAGGTCCCGGGAGGCCCTGCTCGCTACAAAGTGTTTGGTAGACAGCTGTCCGATGCTATTGAAGACGCGACCACAGAGATCCGCAGATACCTCGGAGTCTGTTCGGTCGGCTACTCGTCCAGCGAACACACAGACAGTACCCTCTGCCACCAGAGCTCCACTCCAGAAGTGTGTGACGAGGCACAGACTTCACAGGACCGCCTCCTGGAGGCAGAGCCCCGAAACAAAAGCGTCAGCCCTTTTTACCACACTAACTTGAGAGAGATAGCACGTGCTGAGAACGGCAGACCCAGCAAGAAACCCTCCAAAAGACGCTTCTTTGATGAGAGCATGCAACTGTGATTGGCAATGTAACTTCCATCTTTGTTTTAGAGATTGTTTAATCTTCCTTAAATCACATTAATACACTAACCTTACTGATATAATTATTGTTATTTTTATGTTTGATGTTTGTGTTAAAGTTACTTTAGTCCGTTTTAGATTATGAAGAAATTGTGTCTATTCTTAAAGACATAACATTTTTCAGGAAGCCATTTTCTGATGGTTTTGACAGCGTATTGCAAAAAGAATTATTTATGCATTTGCACTTTTTTGTGACTGATTTCTGTGATGAATGTATTTTTATCCAAAGATGGAAGTATGTACTTGTACAGATATTTAAATGAATTTCAGTTTTGAAAAGGGTTAATTGCTGTAGTTGCAGTGTACCTAGAAGTCTCATGAAAAGACTGTTTGTGATGAGATAGAAATAAGGCATCTGGAATGTATTTTTTAAAGTAAACATTGAGAGATGTTAAAAATTAGTGGCAACTGTGTAATACTTTTAGCGTTTGGATTGTGACTACCAGTACCATTAAGCAAGGAAATTTACTGTGGAGATTTTGAAATTCTAAATTTGTAGCTTCTCCTGTGCACTTTTCACATTTGATTGTTGTAAAAACCTGAATTATTCAGAACTTGCTCTTGGTAATGTGGTATTTGTTAAATGCAATCTACCAGTTATTGTATCTGTATTGAAAGAGTATTTAATTTGTTACACTTGGGCCATGTTTTGGTTTTCTGGATACCCAGAGTCCGACTGAAGTGAGTGTGTAATCAAACCTGAAATTGGTTTACTTTGAAAGACTGCTCAGGTTATTGTGCATGAAGTAGTACCATTTGAAGGAAATTTGTATGGAAAGATTTTTAAATGTTGCTCAGTTGGTTTTATGCTGTAGAAGTTATTTGAACTATGGTAAATGTAGGCAGGTGTTGACACACTAATTTTGTGGTGATTGGTTAACATGTACAGACATGAGAAGATGACTACAAATTTTAGGGTGAGGGGATTCATTACGTATTTGTTTGGTGCATTGTATAGTACCTATGAATTATTGCAGGTTTAGTGATATTGAATGTCACTTGTCTAAGATAAAGTTATTGTTTTCTTTTGCCATTATTAGTAATGGTGGATGACAGCTTTTTGACGTATATTTAAGGACTGAGAGACAATGCAGTAAAATATATTTTAGTAAAATGTTTTATTAAAAGTACATTACTTCAAAACCTAACTCCTTAGCAGAGCACGCAAGGCCTACAAGTTAATATATTAAACAAGTGTTAAAATAAACTGCCTGCTTACCATTACAACCTAATTGAACAATGTTGATAAATATTTTTATTTAACAGAAATGCACTATTGTATATGTATGTAATATTAAAATTTTTATCTTTAATACTAGTTAGATAATTTAGTGTTTACAGATTGGTAGACTCATAATGATGTATTCCAGTCACTCTAAGGTTGCACTCAGTGTGCTCTGAAAACTGAAAATACTAGAGTCGTGTGATTGCCTGCAACAAGTTTGTAGTGTTTGTGCGATTATAATTGGAACATGCCACATTTGCAATGCAAAAATTTGTGACAGTTGATTTTCATCATAAAATACTCAGAACCCAGATACTGAAATATGGCAGAAATTCAAGTCCACGAAATTCAGGAGGAAGCTACCTTGAGTTTTTCTTTTTTGACCAACTAGTAAAAGTGTGCATGCACCACTCAGTTTGGCTATTCTTAGTGCCGTTAATTAATGACACACAATGGTAGAAGGAATTATTAAACAACTGTATTTTTGCTCTACATAATCTATTTCGTATTACTCAGGTGCTGAACTAGCAGATGATTACAGAATGTCCACCACAGTAAACATTTTCTTTTTGTTTACATAATCACAGGTTGCTGAAATATTTGTACTGAAATGCAGAATGGACTGCACATTTTTCCAGTGCTACTTGCAACTGGAATACGAACGTCTGACTGTTCGCTATGTGAGGTTCGATAATTGGAATATGCTGCACTCTGTCATTGAGCACCGAGGGCTGTCCAGAGAGAGTATTGGAATATTTTGTCAGTATGTGATTCATTATTGTACTTTATTGTATAGGTTATGTTGGCAAGGGATAACAAACTTGAGGCAAGGATAGATATTTATGAATAAGGTGGGTCAGTCTCCACCATCTTTTACTATTCCATTTTCCATTATAGGTACCATTTCAAGAAGTTTAAGAAAATACAGTATTTTGTACGACATATTAGCTTCTTTATCTTCATTAAATTGTTACACTTCCACTACCTTTCCTAATTTTAACTAGTAATCAAAGGAAGGTAGTAAGTAATGTAAACTGTATGATAAAGTACTGTATAGAAATGCTATTGGCAATAGTATCTATAAATGCTAGTTCAAGATTGTTGAATCTTGAAACATGATAGAAAGTCTCTAATGTGTACTGTGACAAAAATTGTGTTAGTTGAAGTTACTGTACTTTATTTTCTGTTTTCAGTAATACTTGATGGTAGTGTACATTCAGCACAAATAGATTCTTTAACAGAATATTTGAAAATATATTGAATTATTCCTTGTAAATGTAATCTTCATAACTTTTTCAACATATTAATTTGTCACTTCGTAACCGACTCATACTTTTCTTTTGAATAGAGGAATTGCCTATTAAATAGAGTAAATATAGGTGCTTTACATGTATAGAAAGATTTTTTAATTATAGTCTTGTGTTTTCGGAACCTTAGTCTGATCAATTAAAGCAGTGTTAAAACATCTTCGACAAAATACTAAATGGACTCGATGCCATACATCTGTTCTTCTGTTTAAGGGATGATAAAAAAAATTACGGCCTACGTAAATCTACAAAAATTGCAGTGTAAAAATGTTCTTCATACTTAATGCCCATTCAGTTTTATAGAGTTTTTAGTTGTCAAAGTTACGCCTGCATAACCCTGCCTAGTTAAGTTTCTCAGTTTATTAAAGAGATTCATGTTAGCCAGTCTTGATTTAGAATGTCTTTGCACAATGTAAAATTGGAATTGTAGACTTGCAAAATAACGAATGCATTTTACTGTATTCTAAATTGACTTGTTTTCATGTTGATTATTTTTATATTTTAATGAATGTTTGAGATTTGAGTTAATGTGTAAGAGATAGATGTTTGTTATTGTTGGTTTTGTAAAAGATTTTTATCATGTTAAAGTTGCGAGGAATGTAAGTAGGAGAGTAGTTGTTGATTCAGTCATATTAGCCAGAAGTATTTTTTTTAGGGTGCTTTCTGATTATGTACTCTGCAACATTGTGTTCTTGCGAGGAGGCAGAACTCCTCTTTTCATATTTGATGTTGCATACAGTAGAATCCTGTTATAACATTCCTGTGTATAACTTTTTTTCTTTGTTTTTCTCATAATTTTTCTTGAAACCTAGTTGCTTTGGTTTCATTTTAACCAAACAGTATTTTTCATTTCCCGCATATAACAGTTACTTTTGCTGAGGTATTAACTACAACTCTAGCAAAGTTTTTCATGACAGCAACATTTAATGTACAAAAACAAAACGGTAGTCTAAAGACAACTACAGGAAAAAGTTTGTTTTTAAGAGCATTGGTGCGTGTTGTAGTGATATTAGGGATATTGATTATGAAGACAATTGGGAAAGTCAGACTTATAAATTATATTTTTGTAATTATATATGAATGACTGATGTTTGTGAAGACAAACTGCATTGCCATATAATCTATTTCCGACTTATGAACTGTTCATAAGATTGTGAAATTGGTAGTTATTGTTGTAAAATTACTATTGTTCCTTGCAACACTTTTTTTCCAAGGTCCCCTGAAAAAAGTTACAACATGATTCTACTGTACATGATAACTTGTAAATTATGGCATCACATAGTATGTTAGGTTGAATATTTAGCCGCCTGCATGCAGGGTGCCTCATCATCTATAGGCTTGGTGGTCTTACGCTAAGTTAACTTTGATTTTGTATGTTTTGTTGAGATTAACTATGTTTGTGTTTTCCTTGCCATGTAGTAAAATGTTGTACAGTAGTTACTTTACATATGACTTCTGTCCAGCATGAGTTTACTTACAAAATAAAATGCGTTTAAATTAAAAAATTTAAAAGGTTTCGTAGACCTTGATGAAAATACCTACCTCGCCTACTTCTGGGTACAAGAAAATGGCATAATACATTAGCATTCTTTTGAAAAAACACGTTGGCATACATCACAGTTTTATGTACGGAGGTAGGGTTAACCTAATTTATAACTTCTGCAAGACGGTGTTCAGCTTGTTATGTACTGTATACTTCGATATTAGAATTACTGTATTGTACATACAGTTTTGTTCACTGAATTTATGTTAGGTGTTAACCAAATGGTAATTTTCTTTGTTGTTGGAAAGACTGTATTCAGCATTGATAGGACTTTTAAATGAGTTTAATTTTCTGTGAATGTAAGAATACTCAATAACCATGGCCTATATTTTGTACAGCATTCACTAGCATGTATGCTGGAATATTTCATCCAATTTTTTGGATAGTTTTGAAAAAACTAGTACATTGTCTTGTAGACTGTGTGTGGCGTTACTCTTCTGTGTTGTTTACTTTATTTTAGTGTGTTTTCTGTTATTGTTTTGATTAAACTAAGTAATTTTATGGAAAATGTAAAGACCAAAGACTGTGATTTTATAGTGCAATTTAAAGTTTGCTATGCACCATTATGAACTGTAAGGTACTGTATTTAGTAGTTAATAGAAGCATGTAGTATCCTGAAGTAACTGTTTTTAAATTGAATAAGGCAGCTAAATATTGGTTCAGTTAGTCTTACTAGATTCGACTTTTCCTAAGATGCATTAGCTTAGCAGTACCTGCACCATGTTTGTAACATGGAGTGTAACAGGACATGTGTTGGGAAGAGTTTAAAATTAAATTTATCATCAAATACAGTATTAACACCATTGTACACTATTATTAAAAGTGTTGATTTGCAGCAAAAATAATATGAGTCATGTATAAATAAGTGGCCAGTTTTATTTTTGCTAGAAATCACAATTTTTTTTTTTTTATTGTATGGCTAAGTTGTTTACTGTTAGCTCTTGTGGAGGTTGATTTTGTGAGATTAGCACCGAAGCTACCTATTTAATTTGCTCAATAGTCTCATGTCCTGCAGTTTTTTAGCTTAGCTACCTTTTAAGTGGCTGTGCAACAGTTTGTTAGTTTTGGTAACTTTGTAAGGTTTTTTATATAAAACAGATTTTTATATAATCTTTCTTTTTGTAATTGGTGCCACTCAATACAGTGGTTGGTTGGTCACAGAATTGCTAGCAGTTATTGTAACTAGTTTCACAGTTTTGAAATATTGGAAAGTGTCTTGTATGTCTGGATGAGAAAAATATGTAAGGCATATTTTGAATTCTTAACTTTTATGTGTGGTGTGTGGTTATGTAGGATGCTAACATTTGTAATGGTGAGACATTTCAAATAATTAATGTTTCTCTCTTGATGGACATTGCTGTACCTTCCAAATGATAATAAGAGTGGCTGGTTATAATTGGCTGTTTACATCCCTGTTCTTTGCTAGTTGATGTAGGTATAGTGAAATGAATGCTCTTCTCCACTGGGTAGCTCTATTTGCCTGTTATCCAAGGTATAGTTATACATAATGCCGAGTTCCTAATCAGATTATAGTACTGCACAAT
>PNEQ01080629.1:16172-53852 GCA_003012365.1 Medauroidea extradentata
TTTTTTTTTTTTTTTTTTTTTTTTTTTTTTTTTTTTTTTTTTTTTTTTTTTTTTTTTTTTTTTTTTTTTTTTTTTTTTTTTTTTTTTTTTTTTTTTTTTTTTTTTTTTTTTTTTTTTTTTTTTTTTTTTTTTTTTTTTTTTTTTTTTTTTTTTTTTTTTTTTTTTTTTTTTTTTTTTTTTTTTTTTTTTTTTTTTTGCATTTTCTGTAAGTAACAATATTGCACCCCTCTAACAATTTGCTTTCCTTTGGACACCGCCTCAAGAAAAGTGAGAAATGTTATAGTAAAATTCTCTAAATACTAATATTGAACAGTTAGTGTGATGTTACCAGACAATCCTAATGGTGATGTCACTTAAGTTCGATGCCTACCTGGTAGCAGAGGCGTATGCAAGGATAGGGATTTACATGTTTATTTATAAAGTTTATAAAAATGCTCTCAAAGATTCTATAGCAATGTGGGCCTCACCAAAATGAATGAAAAAACCAGTAGTGGTTTATATGCAAGTTTGACAGGTACTAAGCCCCACAGAGTATATTTTAACATGTATATGCGTATCCTTGCTTACTGCAGGGCTCCGAGGTAGGCAGCACCCTCAAAATAAAAAGGTAAACAGCACACCACAGTTAGTTAATTTTGTTGTTATGCTGCTAACATGAAAATGTGGGAAAATTATTTTTTCTCTATGAATGACATAGGCCTATATTAATTTTCTCAACTGATAATAGTAATAAAATCAGTAGTGCATCATTCATGTAAATAGTAGAAAATTTGTTAATAGAAAAGTAGTAACACTAATTTAGAAAATATTTTCCAAAATATCCAATACTTCCACTTCAAATTGTTAGGTTATTTTTATGTATTTATTTATTATTACCATTTAACTGTTTGGCATTAGTCTCTATAGTAGGTTATTTTTATAAATTTATTTTATAAATCTATTTATTGTTACCATTTATCTGTTCGGCATTAGTCTGTATAGAACATATAAGTCATAAGTTTGTGTTCCTACCAGCATATGCAGCTATGAGAGACATTTGAGTGTGGACAGAAAATTTTCACATAAGAAATTACTTGTAGGTTAAACTTTACCATCCTCTATATGCTCAATCCTTTGCTCTCTGTCCGTCGCTGCTGTCCATGTGAATAGCCAGTTACAGCTCACAACCAGGTAACAAAAGATATTTATTTAACTTTGTTAAATGCAGGTTTTTTATTTGCCCATAGTCCGTCTAGGCATGTATTTTAAGATAAGTCCTTCACAAGAGAAACCGGATGTCAGTTGAGTATTTCGGGCTAAGAAGAGGCGATGAGTTAAAGTGACGAGTAAGTGTATTGCATTAGAGCCCACACAATCTGAGGCCCCATTCATGCTTGTTGTGTTCTAATTACACAGAATTCAAAATTGTTGCACCAAAAAATATGGTATTACGGTAAATAGTAGCTTATGTACTGTATGCGGCTATAATACAGCAGTTACTTTTTTTGCAGTTGTTTTTCAGGAAATGTGCTCAGATTTATTCATATTTCTTAATATTATTTTTATTGGTCATTGATGTACAATCAAAAAATTTTAACCATACAAATGCAGATGTACATATTTTTACATTCACTTTAAGAATTATGTTGAAGTAAACTGTTTACTGTAGTATTTATAATCTTGCTATAGTCTTGAAACACATACTAATAATTTCTTGTTTCTATAGTAAGCTGCATATACTAAGAGATATGGATTGTTTTTATCGTGTACAATACAGTGATACTTTAACTGTTAATAATAACTTTCTTACTTTCCCATAAATTTTAGGACGCCTTCATTTGGTGTGATTTTTGTAGACAGCCTTAGGTCATTGTAATTCAGTGTGAGTAAGCAATTTATTTACTACTTCTCTGAAATTTAATAAGTTGCACAGTACTGGTTTAATACAATATCTTCAAAGTTGCCACCACAACGTATTGAGGAAAGACCAAACCAAATTACATTTTGGGTTGGTAGAAAAATAAGTAGAGCTTAACACCTTGTCAACAGTGAGGTCGTTCATTCGAGATGGAACCATTCAATCAGATAGACAGGAAACCGGGATGGAAGAGGCTACAGCCTCTTGAACCGTCTCAGCATTTGCCTAGAGTGATTTTAGAAAACTATGGCAAACTGAAATCATAATGGCCAAACTCAGAATTGAACCTGGGTTTCTTCAAATGTGAGTCAAATATACTGGCATGATTTATTGATTCAAATTTGTACAAGCAATTACACAACAAAGACACACAATAAGGGAATGCACATCTCCTCAATTGAAAATGGAAAACCACCTCAGTGCAGTATGCTGTGACATATCATCCAACTTTCTTCAGGTGCCTTATTGGACATCCTATTGGTGACTAATAAATTCAATGTTATTTGTGTAACTATATCATGTCCCTTCGCCTGAGGAAGCTGCTCTAAGCAGCAGAAAGCCGTTATACGCGCTTCTACGATTTTGTGTCGTCTTATATTTTTGTGTGTATCTGTCAAGTACCAAAACGTAAGTACTTGTGCTTCTGTCTTTCGTACATATATATAGCCTAGTGGCCTCTTCCTTTCATTTATATCATGCTTGTGTGAGCTTCAGGCAGAGAATAAACAAGGGCATCAGAGGCTAACTAGTGTGTCTGCTCCTTTGATTTCAGTGAACTCTGCTGCTGATTGGATAGTTACATATGTCCGCCATGTTGTAACTGCGTTGTGTTGTAAACTTTACATTTAAGGTAGTGCTATTAAATCAAGTTTTTGTGTGTTTAAAATACAGTTGCTGCAGCTGTTTGAATTTTATGTTAAGAATGACAGTACCTACAATCTGCAATACACTTTGCGAGTGATGTGAAATCACAACCTGAAATATTTATTTTGTTGCAGCCTGCCTAATAGGTGCTGGCTACATGAATGTTTTTTTCAAGAGATGGAAACAACTTGCCCGCAGAACAATTAAATGCTAAACAATAGGTAGTCTCGCGAGGTTTATTTTTATCTATCTTCCAAGAAAAATTAGCTTAAAAACATGTGTAAGTGCTTGTAGCTAACAAATTCTACATGCCTTCTAACTCAAACTAAAAAATTACTACACAAAGTCATCAAAAGCCCACAATGTTACACAAAAACACACTTTTGTCAGAGTGACAAAAGACATATAGAAATGCAATGTAGAACATGGTGCCCGACATAAACAAGCGTGCGTCCGAGTTCGCGAAAAGCCTATGACGTTCGCTTCTGATGTCCTTGTTTAGTCAGTGCTTCAGGTGTAATGCTGAAGTAATGTTTGTGAACTGGATGTAGTCTTTTGACATGCTCCATTGCAATGCAGTCGCAGTGGAGTATGTCCATAAAACTACATCCAGTCTTTCAGTGTAAAAAAATTTTCTGAAACTTTCTTTTTTACTCAAAAATAAAATTTTGTGCTGGAAATTATATTGTAAGACAGATTTATTTTTATCAATTAATTTATGCCTCTTGCTTTGAAGTACATATTAAAATTTAGACTTTGTGTCCAGAACTTAAAAAATACTTTATATTATCGATAGTGAAGTAAGAACTTAAATTTAGATTTTTTTGTATTTTGTATTAACCAGTTTGAATCTTCCACAGTTTTTAAAATAAACGTAGTTCTGTAACAGAATATAGAAAACTATTTTGTTAAAATTATAAAAACTGTATAGAAGTATCACTTGCTTATTTGCTTCTTAATTGTAACAACTTCAGTACACTTATATGTGAAAACATTTATATATACAGCAAAATTTTAAGATTATAGGTTCTTGAGAATTAGGGCTACAGGATTTAAAATTGCTTTCGTAAGAAAAAGTACTTCTGAAGTGATCTTTCGGTAGCATGATTTCAGGAACAAATCAAAATGTAGAATTACTTGCTTGGTTTTCATAAAAATTGGAAAACAATTTCCCACAGCTAAGATATTGCTAATAATTGATGAAAAGAAAGTTAAAAAGTACAACTACAGAATCTCTGAAACTAAAGACTAATGCTGCACAACTAAAGAATCCTTTATAAATGTTTTAATATTTTGTAAGATCCGGCAGGGTGTGTGTTTGTCTACAGTGTTGTGGCTGTATGTTTTCTTTTGTAGTGTATATTTTCCTCTTATTTTGTCTGTATTTCATTTTAATTTTATAGCTATTTTGTACCATTTCCCCCCCCCCCAGATTATCTCTAGGTGTTACAGTATCTTGAAGTTCCTTTGACAAAAAATTTTGTGTAAACAACATATATGAGAAAACATGTTCAGCCAACAGGCTGGCCAGCCAGCGAAATGTTGCAACCCAGCTATCATGCAAGCACATGTGTTGTCTGTCTTTTTGTGTATGCTCGTCTCTATGCCAAAAATTGTGCATTTCAATCTGAATTGTATTGTGTTTAGTATCCTACTTGCTTATTTCTTGCCAGTCTTATTGTTTACATGTCTTGGTTACCTTATAAAGTGTATATATACATCCTTGCTGAATGAACAGTTCTAATGACCTCACTGTCGATGAAACGTAAAGCTCAGTTATCTACCATTCAGCTTTCAACATATTTTAGAAAACTGAAAATTAAGAGTCATTTATAGTAACATTGATGTACATAAATCTTTTGAAGTGTCTTAGAGGCAGTTTGAAGCCCAGTGTACACTCATGAATAGCTAAATTAGAGAAGTCTTCTTACTAGCGTGTAACATCTCCTTTCTTGCCCTGTTAACAATGAACTCCACAAAGCGCCAGAAACATCTGGGAATTATATTGATTCATAATTGTTGCACGGCGTCTTGTACAAACCAGAGATCATCTTGAGCAAGTTCATGGTGCAGGCAGCTTCTCAAATGTGTTTTGATGGGATTGGGGTATCTATAGTGATCTCAACGGCAAGACAAGCAAACTCATGTCCATGGAGTGTTAGCCCAACAACTCTGTAGAAATGGTACAGTGCATTATTTTGATGTACCAATAAGTACAAGTTACTTGCAGGATATTGTTGGCATAGAAATGGATGCACATGATCTGTCAGCAGGTCATCTATTGTTTGCAGTTGAAGGATGATGATGTACTGTAATACCAGAGAGCCCATTTCATCTTACAAACAAGTCCATTGTTAGGATACTAATACCATCCTGTATTAACATGTAGAGTGGCTTTTTTCAGGTGTCAGTGTTATTCATTGTGCTTTGCTATGTGCTATGAGTGGAGGTATCTTAGTAGGACAAAGACATCAAGAAATGGTTCTAGATGGCATGACTGATCACAGCTTATTTCAGTTCCTTTGTATTGGCATAGTATCTTGTGCTCTCTGGCCTGTACATCTGCTGTCATAAACTGTGCTATCCAACGGTATTCTCTGCCTTAAACACTTTGTATGTTGTAACAGATGCACCGACTGAGATGATTTTTACCTGTATCTATCAACTTACTATGGCATAGTGGGCCTAGACATCCCTGGTGCCTGCAACTTCATTGACTGTTATATACATTTGGCACAGATGATTGAACCACAGTGAAATATGCTATATGGTTGCTTCCATAGTGTGTGCTTAACTGTTACTCAAGCTGCCAAGGCCTGATATCATCCCAGTCATCCGGAAAAGCACTCTTCAATTTAATAGTGTAACCACAGTAATATTTTTCATCTTGGGTGGTGGCTCCTAATTCAGCTGATCATGATTGTATTTACATTTTTGTGTTGTTTATACTGTGTATAGTCTGTCTGGTGTATTTTTTCCATATTTTGACATTTCTCTTCTGAGAAATCAGCCTGGCAGTTCCTTTGTTTGGGCTTTAAACCTACCTGGCTTCCTGGAAAAGCATGACCTCCACAATCCTGTTTACAGACACAATTCTCAGAAGTGAACTGTCAAAATATTGAATGCTTACATGAGATAGACTACTATACTTACTGTATCTCAGTACTTATGAATGGTGTAGTACATCCGTATATTGGTATTTTGCATGTACTATTTAAACGTGTGTTTTCTGTGAAAAAATGTTAAGCAGTTTGTAACAACTTGATCACATAGACATTTCTTACTACATAGTTAGCGCAGTGCATGCACCCAGTACTAATATTACACATTTGCTCACCATGCAATTCAAAAGTTTGAAATTCCTTGCATTTAGGCTTAGTGGTATGTAGTAAATTTGGTATTTCAAACTCATTTAATACAGCTAATATTAAATGCTTATTTTTCCTATGACTCTACTATTAATTTATGTGCAGTTGTTTACTTTTAAAAATGAATTTTTGGTAATTTGGCAAAAAAACTGTTCTCGAGGTATCTTTATGTGTTTGCATACACTCATGCATGTAAAAAAGTCTTGATTAGATGAAAACTTATAATACAGTGTGCAGTATATTTAAAAAAAAAATTTTTTTTTTTAAATGCTATTTCTATCCAGCTTGAATTGAATATCAATTACATCTTTGACTTGTCCTTGCCAGTTATGTGTCAGTGAACTTACCTAGTTGCACGCAGATGGTATTTGTGATAATATCTTGGAGTATATAGCCATAGGCAGTTCGCTAACAAAGACTGTCTATATGCTACTCACTGATCAATAAAGTGTAGTTCATAATGATGTTCTAAGAAGAGCAGAGAAAGGGGAATTGGCGGACACTTTCAACCCTAAATTTGACAACTACAGTCAATAATAAAGTAGTTAATTTTCTCTCAAACCAAGAAAATTCAAATATTGAAATATAAAGAAAGGTACTACTGGATTTTATCAACTGACTAGGCTTGTTTGGGTTCTGCAAGACCATTTACCAAAAAACTAAACAGTTTTCGTGGTGGTTCAGAGTACTTAAATTCCCAAACCAGTGAAAAAGACAGCCAAGTTTCTTAAACATACACAGGCTACTTTTCTAGGGAATATTTTTATTCGGAACTGTCCCTGGTTATTTAAGTACATTATTTCAAGAAACAATGTTTTGATATCCTGGTTTAAAGCAAATAAATGTGCAGTAGTCACTTTAGTAGCGAAGATGGGGAGAGGGGTTGTGGGTTACAACCAAAGGACTAGCAATATTCTAAAACATATTTTATCTAAAAAAATTTTGTCTTATCATCTGTCTATAATTAAACTTACTGGTGCCCCCCCCCTCCCCCTGTGTTTAACAGAAATCCTATTTTACTCTGTTGAGTCACTCTCTAAATGTTATACACTGTGTTGTGTTTATGTTTTTTTATCACCATATAGGGAGATCAAATATGCACTATTAGGGTGAAAAGATTTTTCTTGTCTGGAATAGATGTATCTAGTAAAATAAACTTATATTAGATAAAAAAAAATAATAATTTTTACTCCAGAGATGACTGAACATGGAATTAATGAGAAATATGGTACATGGGTAAAAATTTGTTCAAATTTTTCAGTAACCTCTATTATATTTTTCCCTACAGCCCTGTTTTTGCTACCCTTTTCCTAGAAATATTGTGCGGTAGTTGGACCTACATTACTAGGTGCTATATTTACTTCACAATATTATCATATGACAGGTACCATGATGCTCATTGCAAAAACAAATATAAAATGCAAAGCAACTAATGAAGTAGTTCCCTTTCAGAGAAAACCTTTCGTAGCCCTGGTGGTGATTATTGTTTTACTTGCATGGGGATTGCTTGTTACAACTTGTAGTCTAGCAACCTTACATTCCTAGCATTTACAGGACAACTAGGCAAATTATCAGGAACATACACAGCAAATTTTACTATAGGTAATTCAGTATAAAGTGAGCACTCAAGAAAGCAATGTAAGAGTTGGTGGACCTTAGTTTCTTTTACGTTCGAGGAACGGAAACAGGGAAGACAATAAGTCGAGTTTAACACGTCCGTCAAACACCTCATCACCTCTAGGCACGAAGGACTAAACAAGTGTAAGGTGTTTTTGTAGAAACCGTTTTTCAACGGGACTTCAAGCGATGACCCTGTTGTTTTATTTGTGGAAAGTACCTATGTGGTAAAGTCCAATGCAGGTTTCTATGTTTTGGTTTCCCGATTATGGTTGATAGTTTCTCAGCTACTGCAACTTGGAAAGTAATTTTTAGCACTTTTGAGAAGCTTATAGTTCATGTTTTTAATTAGCGGACAGCATTTTTAAAGTCATAGGGACACAGTTTGAAGTGTGTCTTCTTTTTGTAGATAAGCTCATTGGAAACATTTTTAATAGTCTCACAAGAAAAAATACTTTTTGTACCACACTACAGGACATCTCACGCACGAGGGCCACTAACTCTTAATGTCTATTTCCTGCTAGTTTATATCTTTCTGCTGCATGTAAACATAAAGATTGCTACATGATTTTTATTTACATAGGCTTGTACAATGTTTACAACTACATTAAACTGCTTCAATAAATGTTATATACAATATATACTCAGTACGTTCGAGGGTGCTGAATATATGCTATACTCACGAGTAATCTAGGTAATAAATACCTGTAAGTTAACATATTATAACACTGGTTTCTGTGCATCGACTAATTGATGCAACACACGCTATTGCCGTTACGAATCTCGTAAATGCATGCATAGTATATTTGAATTTGTAACTCACAACCGCCACTAAAAACACACATGACACACACAATTCTAAAATTCAAGTTCCGTTCAGCATACTGCAATGAAAGACTATGACGCACTTAACAGAAACACTCAATAACGTATTTTCTACATGTGAAACAGCAAAAAAATGCTGTTTCTAATTCCAGTTACTCGGGCTGGAAATCGTAAAACATAACAAATTACAGATAACCAATGACTTCACATAATTTAATTTGCAGTTATATTAGTAATACACAGTAATTTCTAATACTTTTCATTGTGTTTAGCCAAAACCTATACTTACTGAACAACAGACACACATTGACTCAACTCGCGGAGCGCTAGCGACATGTGCCAACGACAGTTTATGTTCAGCAGCTCGGTTGCGTCACTTTGTGCTGACACTACTTAAATCAAATTATACATTCAGTAGGTATGTCAATAAAAAAATATGTTTAGTACAGAGAGGTTGATTGTATTTGGTGTTCTACTAATGTTGTATGCAAATAGGAAAATACGCAGACTACTTGCAATGATTCACTACCAACCATACAAGCAATAATGTAACTCGTTAATGTTGACTTACATGCGGTAACAGCTAGTGATTTTTTTCAAAGGTTAAATCTTTAGTGCTCACTTTATCCTGAATGACCTATAGAAATTGTTGACTACAGTGTTCAACAACACATGAAAACAGTTTTCCAATTACAGTTATTTTGAACATTAAATCTAAATGTTTGCTAGTGTATTTTAATTTATTGCTGTGTGAAAATGATTGTGGTTGCAGTGTTCGTGAGCCCTTGTATTGTGTAATATTGAAAGTATTTTATCAATTTCCAGTATATAAAACAGTAGAAGGTTCATTCCTCTATAATTTCGAGCTTGATGAAAATTGCATACTACTTATTCGTAGCACAAAGATGAAATTTAATATTAAAGTCCATCCAAGTTGTTATCTTCAAAGAGTTGCTTACATAAAAGCTATAGGACAGAAAATGTCACAAAATTTAAATTATATTGAGTTAATTAAATTAATTGCGCTAAAATAGCACTTATATTATTCATAGGCTAAAATTAAGTTAGGATATTTTACAGTATAGCTCGGAATAAGGCATACTGAAACGCTAAACACTGCGTTGCAATTGGAGCGGGTCTGTGGATGATAAGCCTACCGTATTGGCTGGTTTCTGTGTGGTACGTATTGTATGATGATTTGTTGGTGTTAACTGCATTGTATTTCTGCGGATAATTGGTATGTATGGCAAAATAAAAATTTTTATATACCTTATTCAGAGCAATACTGTATTACTACTAGAGGGATGCAAATGTGACTGTTCTACATGCATATATACAAACAACGCTTAGCCCATTCCAGCATTACAACCCTAAAAATTATTTCTTTAATACAGATAAGTGGAACTATTATTTTATTTGATATAGTATACTAATTTGGTAATTGTTTGCACTTGATATTTGTAGTGAAACTGTCATTCAGATTTATGTCCAGAAATAATTTTATTCAAAAATGTTTCTTTGTTATTAACTCCTTTTTTCATTAATCGTGGTGTTTAAATGTACCTATTTCATTCAATCAGCAGTTTTTTTTTTATGGAAGATCAGTAGACATGCTGAAAGTTGAGAAAGTTTCATGCAAAAACATGTACAACTCACTAGACATTTTTCCTTTCCTTTCCTTTTATAGCTGGATCTTTATACGTAAGTAACCACAATGTGCCACAGGTAATTTTTTTGTGCATATTACCCACACAAAATGCTGGGTCGCCAATGTGTTTGTCTAAAATATTTAAATCTGCTACACCATAAGTTTTTTGTCATGAATATGAGTAATGACACTAAAATTAATATTCAGGCTACTGCTGATTTGCTGATAACAACAACAAAGTTGAAATTTTCAAAGTTATTCATTTTATGCTACCTGACAGTATAAATGTCATATTCTGCAGAGATGAACAATAGGGAGTACTGAGCAATGAAAAAAAGACGTGACTTGTTGTTGAATAATTTTTGTAAAAAAAATGGGATGTATTGTAACTGTTACTATACTCTATCCACTCTTAAGGTTGCAACAGAAATAAAAATTGCTAATGAAATAAATAAAAGCAATTGAATTATATCTTGATTCCTCACATTGTGATTGTGCTGTAACACAGTTACCTTGTATTTTTCAATATTTCAAATGAAGTGTATGCTGTGCAAAATGTTATTGTCATTCACTTGAATGAATTAGCTGCAACCTGAGCTGGGCTAGCTCACCCTTATTATGTTTCATTGTGTGTTCCTGACCATTTTCGTTCCTGAGAAGATTTGAACTGTGCGCCTACAAGCCCCCACCAACGAACTTGCTAGTCCCCCTCTCCTTTTCAGACGTCATATGTTCGTATATCTTCGGGCGGCCTCGGCCGTCTTCGTGCCTTCCCACACCTTTCCCCTTCCCCTCCCGGCCGGCTAGTCCGTGCCGCCGACGCTTGCCTCCGGGCACTCCGCCTTCGCTTCTCAACCAGCATGGTTCAAGGGATCAACTCGTGGCCGACATGGCACCCGTGACTTCTTCTGGTAATGTTTGGTATGTTTTGATTTGATTCTTAGTTTTTCTTAATCCTTTAGCTTTCGCGTTCTGTTTTGCGTTCAAGTAATTAATCCGTTTTCCGTTATGTGGTGCCGTTTCGACCGCAAGCTGACCAACGCCCCATTTAACTTTTCAGTGTGGTATGTATTTTTGGTTGATGTTATACAAATTGTTAATAATGCCATTTGATTCTGGATCGCCGTTTTGTAATGAATGATACAGTGTAATTTCCGCTAAATAAACCTAGCAGTTATTTGAATTTTCTGAGCTTAATTCAGTATTGCTTGATCCCAGTGTGTGAAATTACGTCACCTTTTGGGTTAGTAGTGGGTGTGGTAGGAAGAGTGTGCCTTGGCATGAGATATGTGTTTCTCGTCCTAGACTCATAGCCGTCAATATTTAATATTGTGCTGGCAGTGTAAGACACAGGCACAATTTTCTGCGCGACTCTGCTACGGCTGTGTACCAAGGCAACTTGCGTTTGGTTTAGTTTTTGATCCAAAGGTGACGTACACGGGACATTTTGCTGTAAATAGTCAGATAGGTTTGGATTTCTTAAGTGGCCACGAGCGGATGAGGTTAATTGTTTTTTGTTTATTGCTACCAACATTAACTTGCGTCATGACGAGTGTTCCAGATTTCGTGTTGCAGTACAGTTATCTGGAGCTATGTGATTATCTGTCAAATGCCGGAGTTGCGTTCGAACGGAGTGAGGATGTCACTGCCTTGCGTATTCGCACTATGTCTTACGTTAATTCATTGCGCATTATTAATGACACTACTTTAGGAGGCTTAGATGTTGCCGCTGACCATCCTGTTACCGCACGGCAGACTGTGCTAATGGAGAGGGTTAAGTCTATACCGCTTTTGACAGCAGTGGACCCTGATTTGGTCATTAGTTTTTTGTTGGCTGTAAATTATGTGTACCCTGGATTGCAGTGTGACAGTCAGGAGAGTCTCCTTTTGACGTGTTTGTCGGCTAGGATCGGCGCACAGTTCAAATCTTCTCAGGAACGAAAATGGTCAGGAACACATGATGAAACATAATAAGGGTGAGCTAGCCCAGCTCAAACCTTAGTAGGTATCGAGTGTAACCGTGAGTACAGCATATCAAAATTGGTCACACTGGCCCCTTTTCCTTCACAACCTGAAAACATAATTTGGAACTTAGTTGGTTTCTGAGTTATACTCTTCAGTTGTGCCAGTAACATTTAGGAAAAAATCCTTAAGGCTCAATTTCAGTTGCCATATTGATTTTTATTAATTTTTAGCTTTTTTTGGGAATTCTAAGAAGAAAAATGTTAAATTGGTGACTAAACCACAAATTCTGTCTACTTTGTGCTACAGTACAAACATGGCCATAGAGCAAGTAATGTATAGGTCGCAATCAGTCTGGCAAATTATAAAATAAAAAAATTTGCCGTACACATTGTGGCATAATTATATGTTAACAGCTACATCGCAAGTTCTGTACTGTAATGAAATGTAAATATAATTTGAGGTATAATTACTAGAGGCACAAGTATTTTACGTATGCATCTGGTAGTAGCGTAGAATTCATGGACCTATACAAGCACTGGCCATAGTCGAATGTTCATTGACTTGTAACCGTACAAGTGGATAGTACATGATGTCCCTACGAATTATTTCCTTATTTATTACTGGCTTGCAGTCATCAAAAGGTGTGTCAAAACAGACATCCTATCTCAAAAGTAATAGTGAAGTATGTTATTGTTGAAGTTCAACCTGACCTAGAATCAGTACGCAAAATAATTGTGCCTCAAATAATCACATATTTAACATTTTTCTTCTTAGAATTAAAAAAAAAAAAAAACATAAAATAATAAAATTCAATATGGCAACTAAGTCAGAGCCATAAGGGCACGGTCTACGAAAGTTTTCATCGCCATGTTTTTACTTTTTATTTGTACCAGATATTTTTTTCTTATTTTAGACAGAAATTGTGACTAAATTTTTCTCTTTTAGAATTTTTATATCACAGTTTCCACATAGTGGCTTGTTAAAGTCAAAATTTGCATGTTTCCGTTTTAAGGACTAGTACTTTAAAATCAATTGACATACCAAATTGAAAAAATGTGCAGTGGTTAAAGACGTTGCAGGTTACAATATCACGAACGTGAAAACAAAGAATAATTTTTTTTAAGTACAAAATTATTTTATTTTGCGGTTTAATATAGCTGAACTTGTAGCCTAAAAAATAATTTTTCACAGTGAATTTTTTCAGTTTGGTAAGTGAGTTGGTTTTAATGTCGTCCTTAAAACAGAAACGTGCAAATTTTGACTTTAACGAGCTATTACGCCAAAACTATGCGAGATAAAAAAATTTTATAAGAGGTAAATTTAGTCACATTTTGTGTCTAATACAAGAATGTAATGACCAGTACACATATAAAAATAAAAACATGGTAGACTGCGCCCTTAGTGATTATTTCCTTACTAGTTCATTGAACCTGTACTCTGAATTTTTAAAATTAGAATCTGCTCTATGGCAACACTGTTGCAACCGGTATGTACAATGTAAGCTTTTCTCCTGTGGCATATCAGAGAAATGTTATACTAAGTCCAGAATGTTTTGACATGTAATGTTCTGTTCAAAAACAGGACATTCAAAACCAGCATATTACACTATGTTTTTGTTTTATGTGATGCCTTTTAAAAATGCCAAATAATTCATTACAAAATTGTAAATACAAAATGTCTGTTGAATATGCAAGTGTAATCTTTGCATGATAGCAGAAGTGGTTACCATAATTAAATTGAGATTGGGCTAAGTTCTCTTGCATTAGCTACAGTTTTCAAGATTTAGCTATTTAATTGCAGGTATTTTTATATTCATAAAAAATACTGTTTACCCAATTCATTTTTTCAGTTTTGTTCTTGTTTATACAGTGATGCATCTGTGGTGAAAATGTGAAGAAAAGACGGAGAGTTAATTATAGACAGCAGTGTCTTAGAAATGTAAAGAATAGCTCAACTGTTTCTTTTTTTTTTTTTTTTTTTTTTTGTTGAGAGCTCTTGTATATTGTGTACAAAGTTGCTGTATGTTATTTATATGGTTGTGATGGTATGAGATTCTAATTTTTGGAAGCTGAACATTTCATGTTTTAAATTTGTTTAACATTGGTACAACTGTAACATTCCATTGTACGTACTTAAATTTAAACTGTTTTAACATAATATATTAGTGTTTAACTATATAACGTAAAATACATTTAAAATAAAGTTACACTTAAAGCTAAGATTCTGTATTATCTTTTAGTACTAGTGATTCAAACAATGATTATTTTAATGTGCCTTATATTGCATTTTGTATAAAATTATGCATTTGTTGTAAATATTTGATGAGAAGTCATGTACTGTATTCCGTTTAATTTTGGGAAACATGTACTGTTAATAGTGATAACCATTTTGTTTTTGACACAGTGTACCGTTGTACCTTGAATTATTCTCTTAATAGCTATGACAAAATGCACATTTCATTAGCATTTTATTATATTTAAAAAGTGGTGCTAATGACAAGGCTATGTGTTATATTATAATGACTCCAGTTTATTGTTATTGCTGCTGTGCCTGGGGAAATCTGTGTAAGTCACACTGGATGTGATGATGGAAATAGAAAATACTGTATGTAGATGCTAACCTGCTAAGTAACCCTACTAGACACACACACGTATAGCATAAATATTAAGTGTATTTAAGCTCAATAGACTAAGGATATGCTTCAGCAGCTGATGATGGATACCTAAACATGAAAATTGGGTAGCACATGCATATTAACACACTCTTCACCATTCCGTTAGCTGAAAATTACTCCTTTTATATTATGACGCACTAAGTAAAAAACGTACAACATGGGCCTGTATTTTAATGTCAGAGACTGCTATAAAATCAGAGGCTGCAGGCACTGTAAAGTAAGTAGCACAACAGTTGTGTTACATGGAAAACTAAACATGCAGCATACAGAGTAGTGTGGAGCATTACATAAACAAAATATTGCATGCAGCGAGCTCTCTTGAACAGAATTAAAGAGAACAAGTAGTACTACTAGGATATTGATCTGGAGATATAAAGTTGAGGCATTACATGTGTATTGGAGTCCGCTAAGCTATGGCTTCTGCTGGTCAACTAAGGTTTTCAAAGTGCAATATTTAGTACCAGCGATAGCAAGTGGTAGCGAGAGAGATGATGTTTCTTAGTAAATTAATTATCAATCAGGTAATGAAAGTGACAAGTGACACCCCCCTCCCTACTTTAGTTATCTTCTGGATAGACTTCAATTTAATTCTGCAGCCATTACGCAACTGGTTGAACAGAAGCATGGTGGTGACTGTGCTCGGTAATGCTGTCGTTACAGTAATATACCAGCTGGTTTAGTTTTCACGTGCATCTAATTAATATAGCAAGATAAGTTCCAAAAAATTATGACAATAATTACCTGGGATAGCAAAAATTGAGTTGTACAGGTATTTTATTCTGTTACCTTACTTCTTGCCTAAAAATTTTTTTAGAAAATAAAAGAAGGATGTTTTGTAGATAACTGTGGATTCTTTACCTTTTGAACTGAATACGTATAGTGATTTTGAGAAATCGCTGTACAAAATTTGTTAAAGGAACAAATTCCTTTTTGATGTTCCAGTTTGAATGTTTTTGTATGTGTCACACCATTAATGTTTGACTGAAATTTTAACTGAGGAATATAGTCCCCAAAGTAAATTATATGTGGATATGTTGGAGGGGTGTGAATGGTTATATAGTCTTAAAGCATCTGATCTGAGACGTGCTCGTTCTTACACTTGTTGAACTTCACTTCTGTTGGTTTGATTATTGATATGGGTCTTGAAAATATGACAGTACAAATTGGTATAGCCACCCTTTACTGTACACTGTGTCGTCTACATAATGGAGTCGCATCACATGTTGTCGACGTAAAAGCATCAGGTATCAAATGATGCATTTATTGTTACATATACAAATTTATTGTTTTGCAAATCAGAAGATATATTTGTATTGACATATTTCATCAGGTACTTGTTATACATAGTACAAATTATTTTATTGGAAGTGTCATTTGTTAGATGTTTTGTGGTTGTCTCTTTCATTGTCCTGGAGAAAATACCACACTTATTTTTACATATTTATTTTTGTGGAAAGGAATCTCAGGTTTAAATGTGCCAAATAACTTGTTTTTTTTTACAAGTTATAAGTTAGTTTGTCATAATAGCATGGTTAATGTAGATCAAAGCTATAACTTAGGTTCATTGTGGGAGAGAGAATTATTAAAAAATAATGCTATTTAATCTATAAACCATTTCTTTTGATATCCATGGATTTGCAGCCGGAAACTACTATTCTCCGTTCACTCTAAGTTGAGTTTTAGGATAAACAAAGCAAATTTTAAACAAACATGTTGTTTGGCTGTCGACCGCCGTGCATCGTGATCTTGCATAAGAAATAGTTCTTTGTTATCTGTCGTGTACATATAAATTTACTACTCCATCACTTAACAAGAAAGTTTTATTAACAAATATCTAAAATATACAGACGTTGCAAACACAATCTACGACGCTATATGTTTATTACTATAATTATGGTTAGCGGACGACACATCCGTACACTTGGTTCACGAGTTATTTTACGACTGACGTACTGTTAAACGTACGAGTTTCTTGGTACACTTGCCAGTATTTAGAGATGTACGATACTCTGAAAATACCAAAAGTTTAGTTCAGTAATAATAACCACTGTAAAAATAAGTCAGAAATATCACAATCAGATGTGTTAATGTTGTGGCTACTGCGAATGGTTTCTCCACGTATCCATTTTCCGTTCCAGTTCGTCCGAACCAAAATTCCTTGATCTATTTCGTTCCGTTCCCGCGTCTGTTAATGTTTACATCGCATGCGTGAACAGTGAAAATGTGTTGCATGGTTTTCGAAACGTGGATATATGTCTTCATTACTAACCAAACTGCGGTGATGTTTATAAGGCAAGAATAAAAATCTCGCATAACATTCTTTACAATAAAAAAAATAACGAATATGTGTCGTGAATAATCGACAGAGTTTTTGGTGATTTATAAAATGTAATTTTTCAAAACGAAGTACAAAATTATCCAGGAGGGCTTTAACGTAAGTTCAATCACATTTTGTTGACAACTTTTTTCTGCATGTAGTACCAAATTTTCATTACGGTAGTACCAGAATATTTGAATACGATCGTTAGTCATGGCTTGATAATTACAATTAAATTTTGAAATGTACTGTAATTGCACATGATGTCAATATTTTTATCGAGTTTTTATGTAATTTTTGTTTCCGTATGTCGATAACACGTACGAAATTTTCACACAGTATTGTTTTAATATATAGGGTGTTGTTTCCTATGATGCTGACTGTACACAGTTTTGTCGGTTGGAAATAGTACGTCGGCGTGCTGCACAAATTGAGCCAATTAGAAGCTAGCGAAGTGCAATAATATTACGTTATTTGTTTACTTCAGAACTCAACTTAGAGTGAACGGAGTATAGTGGCCTGATGTTCTGTAAGTAATGCACTTTTCTTCTTTTTGATTTTATTTCCCATGTGTGGTTTGGTTGTAATAGAAAAATAAAAATACTAATGAAAATTTGTGATTCTTTCTCAATTTTTTTTGTGAGGATTCTCAAGTCAGCCTCACATGATGCCTGATTCCGTAGCAATTTGCATGCTAATGTTTTGTTAGTGTTGCTATTTCTGTATGAGCCACTCCATGGGGTCTGTCTCTCTGCATAGCAGTTTTCATACATGAAAGCCAACCCAAAAACAAAATAAAACATGCTCAATTTTTGTTACCATTTTTTGTTGGCTTTCTATTCATAATCATATATGACCTATTGCAGCTGCTTTACGTTGGGCACATGACCATAATATTTCACAATTGATTATGTTCAAAATGGTATTGAATTGGTGTGTAGAGCACGTGTTAGGTCTCGTATAAAACTATAAAAAATACCTGTATCTATATACATAACGTAAAATGTCATGCAAATAATAAACATGCTTGAAGTGAGGCTTTCACAGTCGTGGCTAATGCATCTTCATCTTTTTAGTCAGCATTTAAAAGTGATCTTATGTTTAACTAATTGTAATTCATTCTGAAGCATTGCTAGAATATTGTAACCTTTTCCTTTAGTACATGTTTTGTTTTTGCAGCCAAGACCGGGTCCACTATTTTTCCTTGCATTTCTCATTCTTTTTCACTAAATTCTACTCCTCTATCATTAAAATTGTAGTTTAAATCTGCTGTCACACATAATTTTTTCCATTGTGAATGTTAGGGATGTACAGTAATTGTTTGGTGAAAGAAAAAAATTGCTGAAATAGTAGTGTTTTAGTTACCATGTTGAATATCGTGTGAATACATACAAGGAAAGTACATAACAGTTTCTTCTATACAAATTACCATAGAATCTAACATGCCTAATTCTATACCTACGAACCACGATCGTAGAAGTACAGGTCTGGACACTCGCCTATCTACTAGTGTATTTTGCTTGACCCCCTTGTTGTTTAGCTGCAGTTCGCCAAGTTACCGAGAGTGTTGTGCGTCTTTGGTGCTGCAGTTAGGGCGGTCGAGCTTAAACTCCGCCCACTTTTTTCCAGTGTGTACATTATAAAGTAAACAAAGACTTCTGGAGCCATTGCTTTAGGATTTTGATCAAAGAAAGTATTTCATAAATTGATAAAAAATATGGTTTCGTAAATTGTTTATCTTTATAATGAAAACACTGGAAAAAGTGGGTGGAGTTTGAGCCTGACCACCCTGATGGCGGCGCTAAAGATGCATAACATTCTCAGTAACTTTTTGAACTGCAGCCAAACAAAGGGCTCAAGTTTCCAGGCGAGTGTCCAGACCTGTTCTTCTACGGCCATGCTACGGACATAACAAATGGTCATAGAAATTACTGACTAGGCATCACGTAAGGCAGGCTTTACTTACACAGTTTCATTTATTTTATTAGAGATGAAACATACAGAGTAGTAGTTAGGTTGTAGGTGTAGTTATGCTATGTATTTAAAAAATATTTCAGACCACAAAGGACACTTCCAATATACTGTATGTGTGAAATAATTTTTATATGTAATATAATTTTTATTGTTAAATTTTTAGCACATTTACAGTTAGCTGTTGGTAGAAGTGATAGTTAAAGTATGCACACATTTTAGTGGTAATTTTCTATTGATTAGTGTATTTTTGTCTTGTGAAAGTTTTTTCTAGAACATTTTGACTATAAAGAAATAAAATTTTGTGAGGTGTGAAATTTCCATTTCAAGTCTTACTTTTAAGGTGTCTGTACTCACTGTCTTCTATAATTATCAATTAAATGTTGCCCTAGCAGAAAATAAATGTATCAAAAATTATTGTGCATGTTGTTTTTGCTAGATCTCTGTGAAAGAACAATCATAGAAATTTAAATGGTTGGGTTTTTAGCATGGTCTATAATTTGTTCTTTTAAGGCTGAGGGGAAGATGTGGCTGATATTTTTTGGTTGCTTCAAAAAGTTTAACTTTTTAAGCAGAAATAGTTTTCCTATTATGGTACTTTTTTTTCCTTCGAGAAGAACGCATTAGAAAATATGGTAGCTACCCCATGATTTTTCAGGTTTGTTTATATGTATTACAGTTCTATGTACATATCTATAAATTCACAGCATATTCCTAATTACCATATTTCAAGTATATGAAGCATTTCCATTTTAAAAGTATGTATACAGTACCGGGTATGCTATTGACCAGTGGCATAGGCAATTTCAATTCGTGGGAGAGGGGGCAACAGTCACCCATAAACCCCCCTCTCCCCTCTTTTCAATTAAAGCAGAGTGTCTGGAGTGTTTATCGGCATCTCTGGTGATAATCCCTGACAGGTGCTGGGTTTACAGAGTCAAGCAGGACTCTGCCTACTCTTTGGCAGCCTCACTTGTCAAGCCACTCAGAGCAACCTAGGTCAATGGTGGCTTCCGGATTTGGGGAGGCATAGGAAAATAAAACTGGCAGGGACATGAAGATGGATGGATGGATGTTAATTTGTGATTTTTCCAGTATTTTCTGCAAGCAGAGAGTGTACTCTGCATCCCTCCTCTTCACTAGTAGAATATGACAGCAACATTTGGCTGCCAATGTGAGGCAACACCCCCTTGCAAAGACAGCAAGCACAGGACAATGTTAGAATGAACTGTGCACCTGAAAATATTTTCACAAAATGTTAAATTCTGCTTATCTGGCCTGTTGGTTGGGAATTTTTCATACTTTTTTGGTTCCTATAACAGTCCTTATTTTCCACTTGGGCCCCTTATTTGGTACCTAGTTTGAACATGCGTGGTCCCCAAGTCCCTAACATTTTTGCTTGAAGTTGTTGAGACCCCTGAAATAGACACGTGTGGTAACTGGCCAGAATCTGCCACATGTCTGGCAAGTTGTGCTACCACATCCACTATATGTACATGGATCTCTTCAAGCTCCAAGGGCAAGGGGCTCCAACCGTCAGTCAACTATTCTGAGTGCCCTGATGAAATGATGATTGCTCATAGGAATCACTAGCAAGTGTATGACACCTCACTTAATGCCCCCCCCCCCCCCTCAGCCTAGCCTTTGGAACTGATTGCCTGTCTAATTCAGCACAGGTCCCTGCTAGAGATGTTCAAGTTCACAAATTTACTCGCCTGATTCTGTGATAGTGGGACTTGCTCGTTCAATTGAGCCTACTCGTTCAATACGTACATGTGAACGCTCGAGTCACATTTTAGTACACAGTGCAATTCCGTGGTTTGAACAGAGTGAGACTCAGTATGTTTGAACTTGCTCATCAACCCAGAAGGCCGTTCTACCGCTTGCTAGCACGCTGCTGCCACATCAACATATAGCTCCCCACATATCCATGATTCACTCCATCTGCCACACTCACAATATATAGATGTTACATAATGCATGTTAATATTAAGTAACTTCATTCTTGTTTAAGGTGCAGAGAGTCTATGTGAACAGTAAATGTGTCATACAGACATCATTAGCTACCAAACACCGTACATACACTGCTTATCATAGTATTGTGTCTGAAAATAAAACTCTGATATTGCACAGTACATATGCGTTAAGACTATATGTGATACCATTTCATTTAAATATTTCTAATAATTCGTTACAGACTTATATACAATAATGTTAGTTGGTGTTGTGTTAGGCAAGTGAAACGGTAACTGCTTTAAACTAACATAGTTACATATTATTATATCTATTTACAATGGAAATTATTTTTCAGGCAGGAGGTGTATATTGTCATGGATAAAAAGTAAATAATAGACATGCTCAGGCAATATGCGACTCCGATTTTTACTTCGACTGGTCCAGCATTGCTAAACACACGTTTGCTGGATGCACTGGTGGCAGGTATACATATAACCCTGACAGCTGCGAGAGGTAGGAAAATTTACTGTTTCATTCACCATGTGAGAAGATTATCACCATTCTCAACATTGCTCTGTTGGTGATGTCACCACCTTATCATATAGGGTAGAAGGGAAGATTCTACCACACACAAAACTTTGTTCAGGTAGAAATAACAGCACATTGTTTACTTCTTGTCCTCCTTGTACTGTTAGGTAGGCACACAAGACATTTACAGTAGTGTATGTATATTATTTCTCTAGTCTTCAGAAATCACTGATGAATGCTGGAAAGAAGGCCACAAAAACATCACAATAAGATAAAGTGAATGAACGTCTAACTTCAAATCTAATTACAGTCTAGCTTTGTTTTTTAGTTCTTCGATTATCTCAAATGTCAATTGAGACAGCATTGAGTAACAAAGCACAATTATTCTCGAATAAGGAAGTTGGTCCCATAAAAATTCATTCTTTTCATATTTGTGCCAAACACTGTTCAAATTTCACAGTTCAACAAAAAAAATTTAGGTCCCATAGTTTTTGCATAATCACTCATCAAAGTCACAAAATAGCCATTGTGGTGTAACTGAAAAAAAAAAAAAAAAAAAAGTAATTATGAAATAAAAATTACAGGAACTGTAAATCAGAGTATCAGTGCATTTTATGAAGTATTTGATAAGTTAGTTTTAAAAATTTCAGTAACGGCCACAACTCCAAGTTATGCAAAAATGCATCCCTTTGTAATCCGAAAGGTGTCTTGGAAGTAGCTCATAGTATTTTGTATCAATATAAATTATCTTGTTTTTGCAAGTCGGTTAATTCTTTTAATTTTGACTTCTTAACAGCAGCCATTTTGTGACTTTGATAAGTTATTGTGCAAAAACTATGGAGCCTCAATTGTTTTTATTTGGGGAAATTACATTTTATCCGAGATGTAAAATTTGGACAGTGCTTGGCACAAACATAGAATAATGACATTTTATGGGACTAAAGCTCTTAAGATATTACTTTCGAACAGGTACACTACTATTAAGTAGTATAAAACTGCAATGCATGACAATCATAATGTGCCTTCAATGTACATTCATCAATTACCTCAAGTGTCGCTGGTTAGTGGTGTGCAGTATTGGGACTGTAATTTGTACAACCACAGCAAAACTAGCTGAAGGGTTGGCGCATTCTCCAGTTACAGGGCGTCTGTGGTTTCTTTGAACAACACAAGGAAGGACAGTAAACTAGCCACCACTTCGTCGTTGTAACCTTGAAGTCTGTCCGTGAAGCACCCACAGACGACAGACCCAAAGGTATGTCTGCCTATTCGCAAGTGAACCAATTGAAGCACGAGTTATTTGCTATTCCATTGTTTGCACGTCTTGATGAACAGTTTGGTTTAGTTTATTTATATGTCCAGATCTTTTTAGATATGTGACCCATATCCATAGATGTGTTTATTGACACCATCACCAACATGTTATCTTGCTGTGACTCATCTAATGTGTGCCGCTAAACTTTGTTGTTACAGTTGGCTGAACACGATAGTTTTGTGTAGATTTCCAACATCTTTTTTATGTTTTCTCCTCAGTCATTTACAAGTTATACATTTTGCAGTACTTCTACAGCAATTCTCAAAATTCTCCAGTTGGTCCCAAAGCTCTTGATGGATTTTCTTTTACTCATTTGGGGACTTTGTTATTGTCGGAACATTGCTAATCAATTTACACTGTTTATTAACGTAATGTGTTAGAACCGTCAGTCTTAAAATTGTGGATTTTGTATTATCTTGTCGAGAACATCAGCAAAATTTTCGGTTACAATTATGAAAACCTCAATTAGATAATGTTAATTAACCTACGTGCTATATAAACATGATGATAACACAATACAGTAACACAATCACTATCCTTTCTACACTTCATGACAACACTGCCGCAACTGGAGCGGCGTTAGTAGACGATCAAATTCGACACCTCGCTCATTTGGTGCGTCTGGTACACTGGGTGGACTGAGCAGTCCGAACATTCCGAGTACTTGAATGACCAAATGCAGTTGGAATGACCAGTGAGCTGTTTAGGAACCAAGTGGAATAGTACCTTTTTCCTAGTACTCCAACTCACTTTCAACTACTGCTCATTCGTGTCCGTAATGCAGAATGGTACAAATAAGTGACCAAACTTGCTCGTTGCACACCTCTTGCCCCTGCCATTGACAGTAATTGAGCCAATATCCTATACTACTTGCAGCCAATAGGGCACCTTTGAACCTTGGTGTAACTGCAGCCTTAGTTCAACTTGGTAAATTTCAATTATCTAGTTCTGAGGTATGTTTCTCCCCCAACAATGGTATTAAGGTCTATATCCAAAGATGATGTGAACCTCCCAACAGCTATGTGATCTTGGAATGAAATTTACAATGAGGATATATGACCAACTAAAATGATTTTTTGGATATTGGCCATTGCTAGCAAATGTTGCTGAGTCCTAGACAGCTCACAGGTACATAAAAGGACTAAGTAAGCATGAGAAACCAAAGAAACAAACCAAAGAAGCCAGAATTGGCTGTAGTCAACAAACGTACAAATAATTTCAAAATTGGAACATAGAGGTAGTCAGTAAATAATGGTAAACCAAATAACGCGAAAGTAAAGTCAGGCAAGAACCAAACAGGTGCATGAAAGTGGCGACAGTGATGGACAAAAGACAAGGATAACATGTGTGAACATGGTGACAGAACATAAATGGTTGTAGACAAGACAGCAACAAATATTAACACACAAAATACATAATTCCAAAATAGGAATGTAATCAGTACAGTATTGTTGGAGTGTGAAAAACATATTTTGTTATGTTGTTATGAACAGCAGTTACATTTAATGTCTTAGGTTGGCTATATAGTGAATTGAGTAATTTTGTTTAGGTTGGTTATCCTGCCATACTGTATCGTTTGTGTTTTTGACTGAAGCAATGTTCGTTCAATTCGAATGTAACCTTCGTGGAGTAAAGATGTGTTGTTGGAGCAAATCAGTGTTATTTTGCATGCCCAGTTGCCCTATACTACAAGAAGTATGAATTGGAAACCAAAAAACGAAAAAGAATGTTAAACAGACAAGGACCAAATAAGGTGCAGGAAAAATGGTGACAATGATGGATAAAGTCTATGAGGTCAACACAAATTAACACAGCGGTAGATATGTGAAATCTGTAAAATCAAGGATCTTTCATAGGAATCAAGGTAAATAGAATACGTCAGGTAGGCCGTTACGGGCTTGCGCGCTCTCTCTTCCCTCCCCACATTCGCACCCCATGACGTCACAGGGAGGACACACGGTTCATGCTCGAAGCGGTTAGTAAACAATACAGCAGGACTTGTGGTTTTCTTTAGTTGCAACTGTTAGGGCGTGCTTATCTGCATTGTGGTGAGTGTGTGTGACGTTTCTTTGAAAGCGAACATTGTTTGCTAATAATTATATAATATCATTTTCACTAAAAATGGTATCTACGTGATTATGTGATTTTTCGCACGTGATTAACATCATTTTTTAAAAATACAGTTGAACGTTTTGAGACTGTTCATTGTAACGCGACTTACTTTATTTCGTAAACATGTAACTTAGTTTTCACAAACGTTTGTTTGTTCATACTGTGTCCTTCAACAATGAGCAAAAGCAATAACAATTGCGCAGTGGCATGTTGTAGCAATTATGGTCGAAAGACTAAAGACATTATTTATCACCGGTTCCCTAGAAACCCCGAAATGCAATAAGAGTGGACCTCACGATGTAAACGTACAGACAAAATTGTCAATATTGCGCGAGTGTGTTCAGTACACTTTCTTCCAGAAGATTATGAGCGAGATCTACGAAACAAGTTGTTAGGCTTGCTAGTAAGGAAACATTTGCAATCAAATGCAATTCCCTCGCAAAATATACCTAACTGGCATTCACAACAAAGAGACGCAACAGAGAATGCACTGTAAGCACAGGTAACATTGTTGACATATATGAAACTTAAGTATTTTCTGAAATTTAAACATTAATCAGTGTGAAATGAACCACTTCGGTTTACTTCAGTAAAAGTTTAAGCAAATTGATTCCATTGATTCATGTGTGATTTACACTTATTTACAGTGAGTTTTGTTGATATAACTAGTTCACAGTGATTTTTCGATTAATTAGTCGGTAACAGCTTGTTGACTGGAGTTTCAGTGATTGCAAGCTCCTGAGTGAAATCAGAAATTAGTATTTATAGTATCGACGTAACAATAAAACCTTGTATTAACATTTTTGTTATTGCTTAGGTTGAGATTAAAGTAAAGATATTTAGTGCCAAAGATAATGGAGTGGAATAAAGCTAGAGCACCGATGGAATGTGATCATGGGGGATAAGGGAATATCCAGTGAAAACTGTGGTATCTATAGCATTTACCATGTTTCTGATACGATTAAGAATCGAACCTGGGCGGCCTTCGTACAAAGTGATTGCTGAAGGCACTAGAACTCTGTGACTGCTAGTTTTTTATTTAAATGGTTACTTCCGAGCGATGTGTGCAGTAGTAAACCACTGGACCCACATTCAGAAGGCTGCAGATTCAATTCTTGGCTCGGATAACATGATTTAATTAAGTTTTTCACCTTTTACTAAAATAACTAAATGCAAATGCTGGGACAGCTTCTTACTAAACACCTCACAGTAGAAGAAATGTCTTAAAGTAACCAAATATGTAACAAATAGTTACAAATCACATAGCATGCTGTATGAATATGATTACAAGTTTTTACTACTAAGCAGAGCAGTGACAGAATTAAAAAAAATATTGAAGGATAAACTTATTATATCCTGTCATTATGATCAGTATCAAGACTATGAAAATAATATTCTTAAATATTGTCCGCCATTACAAATGTGTTGATTGTTGCGATTTTATCACACTTAAGAATTATTTGTCTCTGTGTTTTCCTCTGTACAATAGCTCCCCCTCCCCACTTTCTCTCACTATATAGTATATATAAATCTTACTAGAAAAACCCCTAATACCACACGTAAGGTACGAAAAAAGGAACATTTGGACATTACACGATATATTATTCAAACAAAATTATATGGTCACAGAGTACAGTCTCATAGAAAATATTAATAAATGTAAAACACTGCATGCAAGTAGTGTGTCTTGACAGGTAAGATAAAATTGTCAGTATATGCGACGGTCTGCGGCACCCTTAGAGCTCAATCGGTCATATGCGTCATAAACACAAGCAAACGTCTCACAGGGAGGCCTCTTAGGAAAATGATTATTACATAAACAATTACAGTATTGAAACTTATTCTATACAAAACATTTTTTTTTCAGGTGGAAAGCAGGTCGTCAGGAACGATGCCAAAAGAGAGCTATAAGAAAAAGAGCTCTTGAAAATTTGCAAACTATTTCCCCTAAAAAAAGAAACGTAGAGTAGTAGACACATGTACAGCTACCGAAGAAAGTTTTCCAGTATCTGAAGAAACTACATGTCAACAAAGACGAAGAAATAAAGAAACTACAAACGGAAAAGGAGCGACTAAAAAGAAGTGTTGCATTTCTTGCGACATCTATAAGGAAGCGCGATGCAGCCCTTAAGAAAAACTATAAACCTTGCGAAATCCATTGAAAGGACCAGAACATCGGAACTTGTCAGAAGGGAAACGAACAAGGAAGTGGAGAGAATATTGGCAAAATGTTTCACTCGAGGGCATATAAAGTGTTTACTACGTGGAAATAAATGATTTAAATGGGGAGCTGAAGATATCGCAAGTGCTTTGACTGTACGTGCACTTTCTAAAAAGGCGTACATGTATTTAAGAGAGTGTAATGTTTCATTACCGTGTCGCTATACTCTACGAAAGTGCACTGAGGATTTCAAATGTTGGCCAGGCATTTTGAAAGAAGTATTGTGCTTACTGAAGGCAAAGTCTGAGACATTCAACGATATGGGGAAAATGGCTGTGTTAATGTTCAACGACATGAATATAGATGGCCGAATCTGCTATAATTCGTCGGATGATGTTGTAATAGGACCACATAAAAATGTTCTAATTGTGATGATTCGTGGGCTTTTCGTGAGTTGGTAGCAGCCTATATTTTATGACTTTGACGTGACAATGACGAGTGAACTGCTAAAAAACATAATAGTTTAGGTTGAAGAGTGCGGTATAAACGTTGCAGCAGTAGTGTGTGATATGGGCGGCAAAAACTCGAAAGTGTGGAAAGAACTGTTTGTGAACACTGAAAAGTCTTTCTTTACAAATCCTTCCCGTCATGATAAGAAACTATTGGTATTCTTTGACATACCACATTTACTTTTACTCCGAAATAATTTTATTCACGATGGCGTCACTATGTCTGACGGCACTGTGCTAACAAAGGAAATTATCGCAGAACTCTTGAAGCGTACAAAAAAAGGGGACCTCTCTATCACTCACCATCTTTCAGAAGTTCACTTGAATGTTTCTGGACGTGCTCGACAAAATGTCAGGTTAGCTGCTCAATTATTCTCCCATCGTACTGCTCAAGCTCTAAACTACGTGCTAGAGAAGAAACGAGAGAGTACTTTTATCCAGTTAATCAATGATGTCTTTGACGTTTTGAATTCAAGGATTCCGAAATACGAGAAAACGCCTCTGCGAAGTGGCTATGGACTCGACCATCATAGTCAAGAAAATACTCTGATTAGATTCATAGAAGTATGTTCTGCCATTTCTTTTGGGAATAGATCTAGTTTACTACCATTCCAAAAAGAGTTCATTATTTCCATTAAATCGCTTATTGGGCTTTATGATGAGCTGAAAAAATTGGCATCTCTTACATTCTTACATCTAGGCTAAACCAAGATTGCCTAGAGAACTTTTTTTCAAGACTTCGCGGCTTTGGTATTTTCTACAATAACCCTACTTTCGAAGTACGTAATATATTATGTCTTCTTATACTTACAGGTAATGCAAGTGCAGTTCCATTGTCAAAAAGTGTGTCGGTTGAGGAAGACGAAAGTGGCGAACCTTCTGCATAGTGCAGTTTTGACATACAGAAGACACATCTACCATATTTGTTACCAGTGAACTGTGTAATAATGTTGCAGAAGCTGCTCCAAGATGCCTTTACACGAGTTAGTCGACAACTGAAGGTGCTGAAGAAGCAAAGTTGAAGCACCCTGCAAGGTGCTTAGATATATTTTACGCTCGGCCCCGTAATATTAATAATATGTAAGAGTTAGGCCTACCTTATTTTCACCCAAGGGGTCATTTAAATCCAGTATTGTGAGCCGTGTTGCCGTAAAACATAAAACTAAAGGTTTAGAGATGTTTATAGTTACCGTTTTTGTATGTATATATTCACGCCCACCACAACCAATGTAAACAAACAGATGGACACAATGCAAATAATGCCAGGCGGAAAATTATGAACTTTTAAGAAAGAAAGTGTGTATATAATTATTGTAAACGTGGGGATGAGGCGCCTTTTAAACCTCGTCCTCCACCAGAGTACTGTGCTCACCCACAGTGCCCTGGTTAAAACCAGCGCCCTCCTTAAAAGAAAATAAAGGAAAATAAAGAAATAAATAAAGTTCCCACCCCCCCCTGCCCCACTCTTACTTCACAACTCTACTAACAACCTGGACCTTCCTACTTTTCCAGTGTCATTTTTATTTTTAATGCATGTAACTGCTGAGTGGTTACACTCCTATTCTGTCGAGAGGGTTTTTACGGTACTATGCCGGTTTTTCCCTCTCTCTTCTTAGATTATGGCTTAGCTATAGGTACACTTAGGGAGGTAGACATGGCCCCAATTGCGGCCATGTCTGCCCAATCCCTCTCTGCCGCGATGCATGCCTTCTCTGCATGAAACTTCCCCCTTGTAGGCGTATGGGGCTCAGCCCTGAGACGCACTTAGTCCCGCTCCTTCCCCGGGCCTCACACATAACTTAGTAGTTAGGGTAGGTTAGGAAAAAAAAAATTTAGCCAAATCGTCAGTCTAGGGCTCGGGCCTCCCCCCCAAGCAGGCCTAGGCACCACCCCCAACCTCGAAAGGGTTACTTCCTGAGAAGGGAGCCTAAGCCCGACGTCCGCTTAACCCCTGGGTTGCTTCTTGAGAAGGAAGAGGAAACCCGCCCTCCTACCTATTCACCATTACCTATCTTCCGTGGGTTGCTTCCTGAGAAGGGAGCCTAAACCCGCCTACCCATCCTATATACAGGTTGCTTCTTGAGAAGGAAGCGGAAACCTGGTCTTACCCACTCTTGTGCCGAAAGCGCAGTTCGTAAGGAGACGCGCCCTAGCCGCGCAGGCAGTATTAGGGAACGCACCCTACCGCGAGTCGCCACGAGGCGCATATCTGTGACCGCCGGATGCGGAAGTAGAGCTAAGTCCGTGAGAAGTTCCGGGGCTTCGTGCATAAATGACCACGCGGTCGAGTATAAGTGAATATTGTAAACCAGTAGTGTATAGAGACTTGTGTATGTGAAAAGCCGAATGTATTAACCAGTGTGTAAAGTCAGTGATTGTAAAAGTGTACCAAGGGATAACAATATACAGTTCAAAACATATTTTATAGTTTCATTTCTAAATACTAATGTCTTATTCAGAGTGCCTAATACTTAATATTTCGCCTGAGGACCGAGCAGTGATAGAAGATCGTAAGGCAGAAGTCTCAGCTAAACGCCGACAGGCCATTGCAAGTAACAGTGAGATACCTGTGGGAGTAATTCCCCCACCTCAGAGAACATCCGAAAAGCCCACAACACTTTCAGAACTTTGTCGTCATTACAATGACACCGAGAACAAGCTGCCTAGACGTAAACGAGACAATTTCAGTCGCATCCTTAGAGACCTCCACCGCCTTCAGCTACCATTAATTAGTCCGATAAAAACTCCAGAAAAACCAGCACCATTTCCACACCCCCGCATCCAGCAGCTGAAGAGGGAAGCCGACTTCGAGCCAAAGCCTGTGTCGGACCGAAAACGCCGCCTCCTAAGGGAGCTCTTCTAGAAATGGTGAGTTGTCAACACGCCTACCCCCTTTATGAAAAGTGAGAATTTTCCCGCTCTGCTGAGAGACTGTGTTGTGTCGACTGCCCGGGAAACCACTCTCCTTGGGACATTCAGCAGCCTCTCCTCCCCTTCAGGGAACTCTCGTGCTCAGACCTCATTGCACATTGAAGGAAACATAAAATCAACCCCTTTGCCGGCAGAGTGGGGACAAACCTATAAAGTCAGTAAGAAAACACTGGTTTACAAGAAAGTATGGAGGAATCAGATGTCACATCCGACGCCCTAAAGTATGTCGCCGGATATGTGGCATTTAAATGTAAAAGTATCAATGTATCTTTGGGTTCAGTTGAAGAAAGATATGACGGGAATGTGTCTACTGACTGGATATCAATAATATCCCGAGGAGGACTCACAACACCATCGCCTGAATGGTTGGACAAGGTAAAGCAGTTTGAAGCTGTGTTTTCTGAATTTCATGGGACAGAAATTTCTAAATCTGCCAAAGTGAACAAGACACTTACACGTTTACTGAGAGATGAATTTCCGGAAGTTCATGAAAAAATTTTACGTCTGTTTGTAAGAACAAGAACTTTCATCGGTATCCAACATTTGAATCAGAGAATGAAAATGTCAGCCATGAAAAAATATGCAATGAAAAAAAAATCGCCTGTGGCTAGCTTCTTGTTCAGGGAAGAAATAATTCAAAATATGTTCTTACGTGTATTATGTGCTCTGTATTAAAGAGCAATGTAGCCTAATACATTCCCTCATGAAAAATTTACATTAACTTAACAATACGTCGCATAGCAATGCATAGCAAATAAATCTTGTGTTATAACTGGCAGCTATACCTACGAGTGTTTGTCAACAATAACAGACGCAGATAGAATGTTCGAAAAGCATTTCTTGTGTGACGAGGTAGATATTTTCTGTGTGTACCGAAACGACGATAAATTACTTTGTTAAAACAGTATAGACTGCAAACTGCCAGAAGACTGGAATATGGTAACTATTTCTCAGTTCATTTATCTATCAATGTGTTTTATTATACTATGTAATTTAATACTTGTGGGGTAGCTAACTTACTCCTGTTAAAACTCAGTTTTCTAGATATAACTTTACTTGCAGTGAAGAAACTGAATATTTCTATTTTAGCTGTACTATAATATTACAAATGCATTTTAATGACACCAACAAATTTTACATACACTTTATTAATTTGCTGTTCGTAAAAAATCAGGAACTTATTTTTTTAAATAAAAAATTTTACAATACTGATTGCGTCTAAAATTGTCATTATTTTCCAGGTATTTTTTGCGGCTGGGTATTGTTTTTTTAATAGCTGTCTATAATCATAATTTTTAACCCAGTGATTCTAAATTCCAGAAAGAAAGGGGGAAAATAGTTTTTTTTTTTTTTTTTCGAATTGGACGGTACTACCCCACCGTTACAGCTAGTTTGTTATGTAAAGAATAGCTATATATATGTTTTTTTTTTCTGATTTTGCATATGTTTAGTTAAGCGGCAATGTACGTAACATGTCGGCCTATTTCATACCTCGCTACTGTTAAAAATAACTATCATAATTATTTCGGAAAACTGCTAAAAAAAAAAAAACAACAAAGAAATCTCTCATAATATACCAATTTACTTACGTCTACCAGTTATATTTATGGAACTTTCCGTAAACATGGGCGATTTTTACAGACACTCTCAAAGTCAATGCCTGTAATGAAAGACAGTTTTGCAAGTCTGTGAATGTACTTAGTTAAATTCCGTACGTAGTTTATTATTCAGTGAACCGATTCTCGTAAATTAGTGGTCCGTTTATGTTAGCAGGTCCGTATATTTAGAGAAAATTTTGTGTTATAGGCTTGTCTATGACAACTTTTACATGAATTTTTAATTTTATAATAATTTTTATATTGTGTTGCAAAACTATACCACAATGCCTTTGGACTAAACATGAGGGATATTTACTTCTACTGAAATACTTGTATCATTTCATGTATATTTATTTGTGATTTTTAAGATTATATTTTACAGAGCTCAATTAAACATCTCGTATGATTGAGCAAGTTCGTCATTGTTTAAATGTTAATACTTAAATCAAATTTTCTACAATGTTGTTTTCCTAAGTTCATGACAATTCAACAATAATGTGCACAATTAAGCCACTTGTGAAGACCCAAATAATATTCTCTTTATGTTTACACATAACAGAAAACTTTCAGTTCACTAACAATACCTACTGTTCTGAAATTAACACAATTAATGGAAATGTAAAACGTACTTTCACAATACACTGTCATATTGATAGGCGTAGTATGAAAAATAAAATCTTTATAAAAACTTGATATTACTGTTATTATTTTCAAAGAGAGCATGTTTCGCATCAATAGTCAAGTACGTGCGACAGCATGGAATCTTTTTGCTGGAATGCCTTTGCGCGTAGTTATGTTGCGACGCGCAGCACAGCAGAACTTCTAAAACATATCACCCTGCCTACAGAAGATTATTGAACTTAGAGGGGATTTGTTTGCAGAATATTATAATGTAATATTTACTTCCAACATCAGTCGTTTAGAAATTTCATTTATCTTGAAACACATGTATTGAGAACGTTTTTAACAAACTGTGTTTCAGAACATTTTTGAGAGAAATACCAATTGAGAAATTGCAATTTTTTACAGATCAACTAGGGCACTTCCGTTAAATATAACATGTCCGTAGGAAGCGTCATGTTATGTAGGACTGATGGTAAAATTTTGATGAAGTTTGTTCTAATTTAATGTCAAATTAAGCGAGTTGAATGAGAAGTTACACCTGCGCTTTAATGCAGTGCGCGTGTGTCCTCGCTGTGACGTCATGAATGATAGCCAATAGCCTGCAAACAGCCTGAATGCCCCCCCCCCCCCCTGCATAGGAATGATGCCTACTTCTAGTTCGGCCATAGTTAGCACTCTAAGTCCGCCTTCCGTTATTCACTGATTTCACTGGCCACTGTTTTCAGTAATGTCAGCTATAGTTCCAATATTGCTGACGGCACTGATGGTTGATGACGATACTGAGCATAGAACAAAGAGGATACTGATGAGCTGACCGATTTTACAGACGCTTCAGAGCATCAGTGTTGTCATTAAACCACGGTCTAAGCATTAAACCAGTATTTTTGGCGGAAAATTAAAAGTTGAATTTATCTAACGGTAGGACAAGGAGTATTATTTAAGATATAAGGGCCAAAGCAAGTATGTATTAATTTGTATACATTTATTTGTCTGTTTATTTGCGGCTTCAGCTGGAGTCACAATGATTAGTCGCTTCCGTCAGTCGTCCGCCCGTCCATCTGCAAATCGAGCAATTCACAACAGTCCGTCATCCGTCCGTCCTTATGGACACCCTTAGTGTGACGTCACACAATGACGCTGGTTCCAAACAAACCCGTTGGGCTTATGCAAAACAATGATATAATTTTTTGCTCTTGTACGTAAAAATCGAGTATTAGAGAAAGTGAACGAATTCTATCGTTTTCAGAATTAATTTATATCAAAGAAGTTACGAACAAAGTCTAACAGATAAATTTGCAGAGTACTCGAAGTTATGTATGTGTAAATAGTGGCGAGGTTACTTAACCTAAAGGTAAAACATGCATGTTGTTCTCGTTTGAATAGTAGCATTTACTTGCAGTTCATTGAAGTGCGGTACAAAAACAATAAATTGTTTATCTGATTACTACTAATCGAAACTACATTTATATTATTCGTGGTCATTCTTTAAATAAATCCATCGTTATGTTTTGTCATTTATATCCTGTGTTACGATTAGGTCCAAAAGTTTTTTAACGCATTAGGTGCCTTTCCCAGGCAATTTGCGAAGAAATTTTAAAACAATAATAATATTGGAACTGGTCTAAAATCGTAGAAGGTCAATTTCTTATAATGGCTTGTGATGATTGACATAATTTGTCGTTACTAGCCAAGTTTTAAGTTACCTCACAAGGTGTGCGGAATACTAAGTACGAAAACGTCAGCAATACATAACAAATGCAGAAAGACAGTAATTAAAGGTACAGAATGCTGCATACGATATAGGATAAGAAACTGAGCAATTTTACCATTTTTACGGTAGACCTAGTTTAATATGTTGTTTAACCTTTTCCCCAAAGGGTATTTTATAGTTACAACTTAATTTTAAGAAAATATGACCTTAGGCAGGGCAATCAAGGTTGGAGAAATTGTGGGGTAGGGAACAAAACATTTTTGGGCAGGGGTACAGAAAATAGTAATGCAAGAGCATTGGCAATTATAGGTCAGAGGCAGTGAAAATTGTAGGGCAGGAGAACTATACATGTGAGGCAGTGACACTAAAAATAATGTGGTAGAGCTACAGTAAACTGTAGGGTAGGGTAACAGTAAATTATAGGGGTAGGACTATTAAAAATGTGAGCCAAGGACATTAAAAATAATCATGGAGCAGAAGTACAGAAAATTGTAGGGTAGGGATACAGAAAATTGTATGGTAGCACAATTAAAAATGTGTAGCAGAGACAAAAGAAATAAATGCTCACAACTGCTGCAGCACAGTGGTGAGATCACATGTTCCCACCTCTAGAAAACTCTCTTCAAAACATCCCTGAACCTACCAATCCCCTTCACCATCACCAACTCCTATCCACTTGTATGGATGTATACTGGAGGCTAAGAAATAAATAAATTTAAAAAAAGTCAAGTCATCGTGCAAAACATTCCACTCCCTCGCTGACCTCACAAACATAGACTTCCTACCCCGCTCTGTTCTCCACCACACCCTCTCAATCTTCTGGCTGTTGCTTCCTCTCCCTCTATACCCCCTACCCCCTTAGTTAAGTGACAATGTAACCCTCTCCATCCTCACCACAGAGCTATAGCCTCATTCAGTACTCTTCCCAGCAAACCTAAAGCTCTTCTCCTCTTCGTAACCACCCTCTCCACGTGTTTTGTCCACCTAAGGTCACTTTGATGCACAACCCCTAGATACTTATATTGTGTGGCTTCTTTTATCTCTTGCCCATCCTATCTGCTTATCACTCTCTTCCTAGTAAACCTGACTAACTTAGTCTTACAAACATTGATCTTCATCTGGTTTTCCACAGTCCAGTAACACAACCTGTCAATGTCTGTCTGCAAGTTGACCCCACTGCCCACCACTAAAGACAGTCATCTGCAAACAAACTTATTTTGCCACTAATCCCAATAACCATACCATTCACCATAATGGTGAACAATACCGGATAGAGCAAACTTCCCTGTGGCATCCGTGGTCACCTCATTGTCTGCCGTCAATTATACCCCTCCTTTCATGCTCTGCCACAGTCCTTGGACGAAGTCCCCAATCCATTTCCATTCCATTTTGTCTATTTGTCTCATTATTCCAGTACTCCATTGTTTCAAACACTGACAAGTACTGAGCCCGCAGCATATCAGCTTTCTCAATGTCATTTGTCGTAGTTTGTCCATTCATACTTGTCAATGTTGGGATCCCTTCCCCAACCCCCCTTACCTTCTTAAGACATTAAAAATAATCATGAGGCAGAGGTACCGTACAGAAAAGTTTAGGGTATTGGCCTCAGCACAAAATTGTACAGTAGGGGCGCAGGAAATGCGAGGAAGAAATATTTAAAATTATGGGGCAGAGGTAAACAAAATTGTAGGGTAGGTGTATTGGATATGTTAAGCAAGGATATTAAATATCATGGAGCAGATGTACAGAAAATTGTAGGATAGGAAACAGTTGTTCGATAGGGGTACAGTTGGATTGATGTACAGAAAGAAAATTGTATGGTAGGGCTACTAAATAATGCAGGGGCAGGGTCATGGCAGAGGTACAGAAACTTTTAGGATAATCACATAAGATTGTAGGGTAGTTGCATTTTAAAAATGTGTGGGAGTGACACAAAAAATCATGGAGCATTGAAGGAGGAATTATAAATTTTAGGGTAGAAGCACTGTTTGTAGAGCAGATACACTGAGTAATGTTAGGGCAGTCTCTGAAAATTTTAGGGCAGAGGCACCGAATATTGTGGTGCAGAGGCACTAAAAATTGTAGAGCTGGGACACTAAAAATCATCGCACAGGGGCAATAAACACACTAGGCCAGAAATAGATCTCACCTTCTTTTTAGCACACATTTGAGCCCAGCTAGCAAACCCACAAGACTGAGATATTACATTAAATAAATAAATAAGCCACCCCTAATGTTCGTCACCAGCAGCATTTGATTAGGCTTTTATTTGATCAGCCTCTGCCTAACTACGGCCAATATGAAAATAATTAGTTTGAACAATCCTACAAATATGCGTGAATACAGTTTTAATATTATTAAACACATTATTACGTCCTAAGTTGTAACAATCTCCGCCCCTTACAAAATTATTTCGTAACGATGCATGCTACAAGTCGCAAGGCCCAGCACGAATGTATTTTCCCGCTATGTGTATTAAATTCTTTCGTCTCCGACGATACCAGTTTACGAGAGAAGTCCTGTCGCACTAGTGATGGGTAGTTCGTGAACTACCAGTTCATTTCGAACTGCTCCAAGAAGTGAACTACTGAACTAAGTAGTTCAGGCGGAAAAGAACTGTTCTTGCGACTGGCTGGAAGACAGCCTGCGCCTTCGCTTATTCAATCCCCTCCGTTTACTGCAGCTGTACTGTATAGCGTGCTCATCCGCGCATACGCGTTTAGTCTCCCCTCTCCTCCCAAGGCATAGTTCGAGACGGTACTTTTTTTTTTAGTACTCGCCTCTTAATTTTCTTCACCCATATCCCCTTACGCTGGATCAGTGCACGGGATCATAGGAGGAGAGGGTGACTGAAAGATGAGAACAAGGAAATGTATCGCGAACTGCATCGGCATCGGTATTCGAACTACATCGTTCGAGGCAGGTCGGCGAACTATATCGTTCGAGGCAGGTCGGCGAACTATATCGTTCGAGGCAGGTTCGCGAACTATATCGTTCGAGGACAGAGACAGTTCGACGTTATTGTCGTGTCGTGCCTTTCTGTCCCGTGACCTGTCGTTTGAAAATAACGAAGCCCTATTTGTTATAGG
>PNEQ01080630.1:0-53757 GCA_003012365.1 Medauroidea extradentata
CATTCCTCCTCCCCTTACTCCACTACACCAACTCTACCCTTCCTTCTACATTTCGTATACATAAATTCGACTTCTCCCTTCACAACTTTAATTTACACACGATCGAGCAAACACTGCAGTCACAGCCATGTATCATATCTAAGACTGAATAAAATCCATACTGGATTAGTTATGTCACTTTCATATAGTGATATTTTTCTATCTAATCTATACTTTCATTTTCTCATTTAAGGTATAATGTATTAAAAGCTATCTAGAATTGAAATAAATAAATGTATGTATATAAACAATTATTTAAATAGACATATTTATTGCTGTTAAAAATTCAAAGTTAATAAAGATAATTACAACACTTTTTTCATATATTTAACTTAACATGTAATCCATAATCTAATGCATGAAAAACCACAGGAATTGATGTAAATACTTACAATCAGATGTACTATCAATAACCTTATTTTATTTACATTAGAAAACCATGTTTTTCGTACATTCATCAGCTTCGTGACGTCGCACTGCGATCTTCAATACAAAGTCCTCGCAACAGAAGCGATACCTATGGTTCGATGGCTCAGCTATAGATGTTGCCAGCAGACCCAGTCATAGCCGAAGTGCTCGTTGTCACAGGCGAAGATGTCCTCGTCAGGGAAGAGTTGGTCGCAGCAACAGTCGAGGAGGTCATCGACGTGGGTGAAGAGCTTGTTAGTTACCCCTAAAAGGAGCCCCCAAACCAAGAGTACTGACTGCAAGCATTGTCGAACAGACGACCTTAACATTTAAGTTTTCTTCATCCAGGGGTAGATCAAGAGGGAGAGGGAATATGGGCCATGTCCCCGCCCAAGACTGCTCCAAAAATTAAACAAAATAAATTCAAAGTAAAATATTGAAAAATATTACTTCACAGCGTTTTTCTAATGCTTTATAAAAGACAACGCAATCATGGTTTCACAATTTGCAACAACATATAGAATAGTGATTTTAAAATAGATAATAAGTTAGGCTAATGGTTTATGTGATATTTAATTGAACTTTCTAGTTTCTAGATTCCAAAATAACTTGTGCAATTTAGTTTGCTATTCACTGAAATAAAAGCATGTATTCCAAGAGGCAACACAGTGGAAACATGAGCTTATAATGTACAGTCATGGACACAAAAATTGGGCCAACTCGTGAAGGTGGAAATATGTCTAAGTCTCGCTTCGGGTATGTTCGGCAGGCAGGCCTTCGCCAAGGCGACTGACGAGCGCGAGGCGTCACACAACGGCAAGCGAAGGCTGTGGGGAAAAAGGACACAAATCGCAACAATATATTGCGGTTAACAAGTTCTTAGCCGCCTTTAGTAGAGAATAACCGAGGATGATATTCCATGTTCATAAGTAATTGTACATGTAATGAGGAGTAGAAATATTGACGTTGTGCCACAAACAAACCAGATTTCGGTGTATTATTAGTCGATATTATTATCTTTCAGTTTAATTTGTATTAATTCTACAAATGTTTAATTTCACATTCTAATAAAGTGTTGCTTGCCACTCATCTTTATTTTGCAACTAGTGCGTATATAAAGCAACAAAAGGTTTATAAGGCAGCAAAAATACTCGGCAACAACGATACTGAAATGTTTTGAGAGCTGGGGCGTTGGAACATTTCAGAACTGGAGGGGAAGGGAGAGGTTATTTCTTGGAACAATAAACCCCTCTAATAAAGCGGAAGGAGGGTAGGTCCGGGGCTCCTCCCCCGGGAAAATTTGGTATTTCAAGGTGTAAAATGGTGCACTTTTAGAATTTTTTGTATTTAGATATGCAGACTATTAAACTTGCTTAAGTAGTGAATTTTTTAGAAAAACATTTTAGCGAAGTTTTACAACGAGACAGTTAACAAATCAGGAGCCTAGCCCTCTAAAAATGTTAATTTATACGAAAAACAAGAACACTACACAGTGTAATTTAAGAATAAGTCCATTAATTATGCGTAACCAAAAATATTGACAAAATTCTTGCGGCATACAAATTGCTACAACAGCATCGGTGCTGTTTGCAATGCACGCTACGTGTAATAATCAAGAATATGTGTAATAGACTGCTGAGACATAAAAATTAAAGTAACGTAAACAGAATTTCTTACCGGAAATTCCATTAAGAGTGAATTTTAATTGTTTTGAAATCTTTACTCTTACGATGTCCATCACGAAAACACTATGATATTAATGATAAAACAATGTGCTTTCAACCTTCAAGGAAATAATGTTACAAGGTTACCATCGTGGTAATTTACATAAACATTTCATATTTCTATGAATGTTACTAAGCACTTAATCGGTAGTACGAGATTACATGTGTTACGTGGGCTATTTGTCGTAATGTGATAATCTTAAAATGCTGCTTCCCAGCAAGTCGTTCAAAGTACAAATATTTTCTTGAATTGTATAGTAAAAGCGATTCTACTACCTCGCACATCACTTCCCGGGCCTCCGCACCTTGTAATCTCAGACTTGTGGTGTAGATAGTATACAGTCAACATTGAATTAAACAAAAACATTAACAGCATACCCCTTCTTAAATGGCGTATAAATCTAAAGCTAGTCATCCACCTCTTGTCTGTGGATCCGTTATTTACGTGATCTACAGCCAATCAGCAGCCTCATAAAATGTTATCCGTCCATCAAAACAGTAGCAAACTTTAACTTTTGATGACGAAGAAAGCACAACCTTATTTATAAAGTTACCTTTGAACACACACAGAAGACTGTGATGTTTTTTAAAAATAGTTTTACTTTAAATGCCGATACTTTCTTTGTGATTTAATAGGTTTCAGCAACTTTCAGTATTTTCTGTTCAGCTACTTATAGGAACGTAATTTCCTCTTCGTGAAGAGATTTTTTTTTTTGGCAAGCAATAACGGCTAGGTCTTTAGCGCTGGTGAGGGATGACGCGATATGAGTATGGAGCGGCGCCGGAATGTAGGGTGGGGGGAAACGGAAGATCCTCGAGAAAATCTGCCGACCAGCGGCATCATACGGCACGATTCTCTCATGCGAAGTCCCAGGACCGACCCCGCTAGGAATCGAACCTTAATCACCTCGGTACGGAGACGAGTGCTCTACTGCTTGACAAACCTAAGTGTAGCCCCGGGTAGGGGAGGTAAGAGCGCTAGTGTTTCGAGGTCGCCATGTGAAGGCAGTGACGGGGAATGTCTTGGAGCCCTCCCTGTACACTCTATTCATATTGTAAGCGACCATCTGTAGTAGGTCTAATAGGCCTGTGCAATGATATAGTTTGTAGATACGCGGAGCAAAACGACACGACCTGGTGGCCTAAGCTCGAGTTTGTGCGAGTAGAACTCGTATGCGAATCGTCTCGTACGGCGCAAAACGTCTGCGAGACGAAGGTTGTAAGCTCCAACACCGGCCACTCGTATACGCCTTACTTATTCGAAAGGAGTAGCGTTCGAGTGAAATTGTGTATCGTATATTCTAGTTGGCATCCATGAAGCGAGAAATTAAAGAGTTTTGACGGGAAGCCGCCAATCACAAGTCCAGTTCATATTCTGACACTTGCGTGGCGGTGAATTAAAAAATCGTAGAATTGAACAAAATGAAAACTGGCAAAATAAAAATTATTTTGGATTTGTTAAGTAATTATCGATTTACTACATATTATTCGCTGCCTTTTGTGGATACATAAATGACTTGGAAAAAATGTGAAATATTTTTTAACTTTCGTATATAGATAATACTTAATTATAAAAAATAACAAAATGTTCAACACAATTTTTCCGACGTAGTATGTAAAATATCATCGAGTACAAAGAAACTGATTCTTAAAAATAAAATTATTTCTAGTTACGAACGCTACGTTTTTACATTTACTTTTATGTTTTATTTTTGCTATAATTGCATACCAATTTCAGTAAGAAATCGTATATCACATTCCACAATCTAACCGAAGTTATTTGTTTTAACACTGTAATAATATAAAACGTGCCCAATGCAAGCTGACAACCACTTGGACAACAAGAGTAGCCAGAATGTTTGGGGAGGAAATAATGGCACAACTTAATTCATTCTGAAATGACGGAACGTAATAAAATATATATTGAAAGGTTTGTTGCAAGTTGAATGTGTATCCTTTTGTCATTGTATTTTTGGTAAATCTGCACAACATTTTCTTACGTGACTATGGTTAATTTTTGCATCAGTCAAGATACTGAAAGTCAAGTACAGCTGTGGGGAAAATAGCACCACTCGCCTATTACATCACATGTTACAAGTGAGGTTATTATTAAGTATTACGTCAGTTGTAAAAACGTTTATTTTAGTCATCATTAATTAGTAGTTTTCAGCCTGAGTAATTTTGTACAGCTGTTACGTAATTCTCGTATTCCACATGTGCCGTCAAACTCGCTTTATTTCAAGGAGGTGGCATTTGCCATGGCGGCCATATTGTCTGCTTATTACACTCGACGTATACGAGTTGTGAAGGTGAACGGTGCCTACTGAGAGAGTACCAACTCGCACGGTCTGGACGTTTACGAGGGCTCTCGTATGGTTAGAGCTTATCGTTTTTTTATATCGTGCGAGTTTCGACAGAAGATTTAACAAATCGTATACGAGTGCAGTTCGAGCTTAGACCCCTTGGACAAAGCTAACTATACACCGGTTGTCACTTTTCAGCCGACGAGACTGTACACACTGCTTGTCGCGACGGCCATGCCACTTGCTCGCTATTGGCAGGGAGGATGTAGCAGGGCAAAGGAGAGAAGGAGGGTGGGATATGTCAGAGAGGGGGACGGCTGTAGTTCACATATTTTCCGAAGACACACTTAGGTTTGTCGAGCAGTAGTCACTTCACCCACCGCGACCTCCTATATATGATGCAGTCAGCAAAATAATATTGAATTAAGTTTTTTTTTATTTGCGTAGAGATTTTATTTGTTTTAACGAGTTTCAGGCTCGTAAAATATTTTCTATATATTCATTTACACGTGCTTCAATAGTATATTTTTCCTTATGTTATACAAACGTTACATATTTTATGTTTTATTAAATTTTTAAGATTATATTTTTGCACATACTCATTTTTCTGCTGAATTGTTAACTTCTTTACAGCCTTGACAAACCAACGCACGAATGACACGTTACTAAATCTCTTAAATTTCATACCTGTATTACATAAAATTTGATGCTGACTACAAGAATGCTTTGAAACTCCATAACCATTTCCACATACCTACATACTTTTTTTATTATTTTCTTTCTTTTGACGCAATGGCGTATCATATATGAAAAAATATTTTAATGTTTTCTTGTTAATTTTGTGTTGTTTACTTTGACACTACATACATAATCTCTCTATATAAAATGAAAAGCCCCATTCACACTCTCATACACTCGTCAACGCACAGTCCAAACCTCTGTACCAAGATATGTAAAATTTTGAAAGGGACTTTCCTTACGCCGTAAACACAAATTAAGGATTTTTTCTTTTCCAAAATTTGATAATTAATGTAAGTCAGTGAAATGTGGCGAAATATGTTTTTCCATGAATCCTCACTAGCGCTTAAACAAATTGAGATATCAAGGTGCTATTTACATCAGCACAAAGTTAACAAAAATCCATCTAGTGATGATGGTGCATCGCGAAAATGTTTTTGCCAACATATCCTTGAAACCACTGTATTTTCTTGAAAAACATATATGATTCGGTGATATACTTCTGACATAACGTAGCTGTCTGCTGACGAATAACAGGCATAATATATTACAATATCGGGATTCTTATTGGCTCAGTCAAATACAGTAACAGCTCCAAGTACAAGCTAAAGTAAGTAATCTTCTGGTAAGCTGAACGTGTGTTGAATCCAGCAAACAGTCAAGTTTTCGCGCAATAAACCGTCATCTCTACATATTACCAGTTTTTTTATTTAACAACTAAGGGGGCTAAAGTTGTAAAATATAATTTAAATAAATTTCCGATAACTTTTAAATCTATTGTGAAATCGAATTATTTGATGTATCAAAATCAAGCCTACGAATAACCCTAAGAAGCAGTTCCAGGACTTTTTGAAATTCAACCTCTAAGGACATTAAAAAAATTATCGTTGTTTCAACTAAAGAGGGAGTTACAGCCAAATTCTTTGAATTGTTTTAATAATGTTGGTTATTGCACGAGATTTGTTTTGTAGATATACTTTGTGATTACTTTTATAGTAATGAAAATTTCTTGCTTACACAGTTTTTATATAGTGGCATGTAAAATGACAGTTGCATTAAACGGTATTATACAAGAAAAGGAAAATCGACTAACTTAAAGAAACGAATTAATTTATATTGAAGAACAGTGTATCGGGCTACGTCAAGAGATGTATAAAAACCGGCAATTACATTTTCCGTATTTAAAAAATGGCAGAATTTAAGCAATTTTTTATTTCAAATTCAGCAATTGTTTAAAGAAAGAAAAAAAATAACCACTGGAGTTGTTTTATAAATATCTTGACGTAACCTGTGACACGGTTCTTCAGTGTGTAATTCTTTCATTTTTCTAAGTCAGATGGTTTTCGTCTCTTGTATAAAACCGTTTTTACAAATTTGGGCTTGATCTGCCTGTACACAAAATCTATAAATTCTATAAACATTTTATTACTCTAAATATATTCACAATATGTGCCAATAAAGTAAATCATATATCGTACAAACATTAAAATTATTTAAAAATTTAAAATTCTGCAGGGAGCTCCTACCCTACCCCCTTAATCGACTGTATCTGTTAGACGTGTGGGGATATCACGATATTACTGAATAAGAATGAAACTTACGTAAATAACTAATAAGTGATTAAATAATTTTTCAAAATTCGACAGTTTAAGTGGCGTAGAGATATAAAATGTTACAGAAGTATCGAAAAGCAGATATAAATACGGAGAAACAATTTTTTGAAGTTGTTACTTTTTGTCATGCTATTGATATGTGTACCGCTTTGGGCACAGGCCTATCTTAACACATTTGCTGTTTATCAATTCTAACTAACTTTCTTGACGTAATTGTTTGGGACACTGGTAGGAAATTTAGGGTTCAAACGCCGTGAAAAAACGACGACGGGGAACTGCTATGCTATTATAGATGCACATATTAGTGGCAGCTGGCAGAAGGGCCGAGAAAACTGGAGATCCATAAGAAAAGTAACCGAACTATGGCATCGTACAGGCACGGTTATCACATGTGAAAATCCGGTTGACTGCCAGTGTAGTCGAACCCAGATTACTATATCGTTGATAATTTTTAAAAGAACAGTGAGCGAAGTCGCGGCCGGACAGCTGGTATAAATTATATTTCGGACGTCTACAACACCAAGAACTACACAACATCCTAGCTGCCGAACTGTATGGTATAGATAAGCCATTCACTGAACTTGAAAGCGAATTTCAGTACTTTAGCGTAGTGGAAAGTAGCCGAATTGTCACGGAGAATACCGAATCTTGGAAGAGGGACGAATCTTTTCTGATCCTGGTCAATATTGTGGACAGAGAATTAAATTATTTATATTTTAAAAAAAAAAACATCTGCAGGGCTGGTTTGTTACCAAAAAAAAAAATCCAACATATTCAGTACGCTCAAAACACAAATATTTACTCAAACGTTTATGCTCAAACTTTTAAGTTGTTAGTAGTTTAATTTTATTTGTTAAAATCAGTATAAATATATAATTAGATTAAACATACCTACATCTTGCTATATTGTGTTTCTTTATTTGAATTTTATAATTTTACGCATATGCACTAATATGTACGGGGTACAAATTATATTTTGTAACCCACTATCAAATTTTGGAGGGTACATTGTACCCCTGTACCACCCTGTTCCTACGCCACTGTTTCAGAGCATTGTACGCAATAATGGTACGCCGCAAGTTATGTCAAGAAAAATAATAGTTCGTTTAAATAGGTCTTATTTCTCCAGTATTCAGATAGAATTATCGCGTGTTATGACAGAACATACAAATGGCATTTAGGTACCAATTACAGCTACTACTAAAAGTTTATGAACACCATTATGTTTAACTAACAAAACTTTTTGGCCCTACAATTAGTCCTACAGGACCTGATTATTAATTTCGTATAGATAACTGTTTCAGGGTATGTTCAGAGTACAATTTGTAAAAACAAAATTTAAAATAGGACAGGTTGCTTAAAAGCTATCCCTTTTTTTTTTAAATAACATAATTTTTTTACACCTTAATGAATTTCCGGAGATGTAAAAAATATACAACAATGGATGATATGTATCCTAATTTTTTGGGCGGAAACATAAAACCCTAAAAATAAAACTGTAACCACAGAATAACTCTCTATTTTTATTCTACAAAATAAGCATAATATTATACTAGTATTTTATTATTATTTAAAAAAAGGAAAAATAGGGTAACTTTTAAACAATCTGTCCTATTTAAATTTTTTTTAACAAATTAAACTCTGAAGCAGTTATCCATGTATCATTAATAATCAGGTCACGTAGGATTAATTATAAGGCCAGAACCTTTTGTTAGTTTAATATAATGGTGTCCTTGAACTTTTGGTAGACGCTGTAGATATTTTAAATATCTCGATATTATAGAATAATGTTTTGTCAACGTTGGTTTAGTTGCTTGTACTACGGAGTTTGAGAAACTTTCGCGTTTACGCAATTTGAATATTGGAATATAAATGTTTGAAATTTCACTTGTTCACTAACGCGTCATTGTGAAACGTTATGCTACATAGTAGACAGCAATATTCAGCAAGTTGTGCGTTCATACATTACAGATGACAGTTGTTAAATATGGGATTACATACAGTAACGTAGGGAACAGCAACATAAAACGTTTTAGTAACTTTACACTTCATATATGCTTGCACTACGTAATATATGTTAATAATCAATACGTTAATCACTTGTCAGTCAGAACTGTCTATGTAGGTATTACCTACAGAACAAGAAAATATGCGGAAATATTATCCTTGCGTCACGTTCTTCTAACAACGGTGCTGTGACAACATTTATTTTATGTGAACCGTGGCTACTAAGTGAGCTTTGATGGTAACAATCTACGTTAGGACCCATGGACGGAACCACGTGTGCAGTTGTTTCGCATTGGAGAATGACAACTGTTTCTGTCAAACGGGGTGAAAGTGGCCGTTTGCTACTACCTGGACCAACAACTCACAACATTATTTTGTAATCAGGATCAAGTTTACCGCTTGATGTTAGATATTTAGTGTCTGAAATACCTGTCCTATGGTTGTTTCTGAAGGTTTTTATTGTAAATCATCAGTACAGTGATGGTGTTACACGTTTTGTTCGTGCTTAACAGATGTGAAGTTAAGTCACAATTGATCAGCAGTGGACTGCCAAAGAGGGATAGAAGTATCCCGGTGGGGCACTCCAATGTTCGGCAATTGTTCTATATGTAAAGATGTAAGCGAGTAAGTCAGACCATAACGTCAACGCGACTGCCATTTAAATATTACCGTATTGTTACAATATAATTTAGTTTCAGCTCGCAGTATGAGAATGAGAATACGCGTGCATTGAATGTTAACATTTTGATATAGTATAGGTAACGGTTTTTGTCTGGTTATTGGAAAATTTGTGCACTTCCGTAACTTCGTTACTGAGTTTTACAAATACTTTTTCTATCTTCATGTTTGAGTAATATAAATTGACATGTATCACTTTTGCATTTACTAAATGATTTGTGCGCCGCACTGGATCAGCCAATATACAGTGCCTGGTCGCTTGAGGAAGGTGTGAACGGGCGATGCTCCAATCCTACAACACAACCTGTGCCCAGCGCAGTTAGAGCGCACCGCTATTCGTTGTTGTGCAGGTTGCCTAGATGCCAGGCTCCCGCTTGCACACAACCGATGATTGCCGAAGTGGACTTTGATTATTTCAGTGGCCCAATTTTTGTGTCCATGACTGTAGATATTTTGTGTACATCAGCACAAATTTGTTCACTCTGAAAGCATAATTTATTCTCAAAACTACTGCCGTTTTTTAAATTGATATATAACATTTTTATGTTGGGGAACTCCATAATTAGCGTAATTTTTCACCCTTAAAACCAAAAAAAAAAATTTCTGGGAGTGGACTCTCCAACTCCCCCCGGTCTTTGGCTTGATCTGAGTGTTCTATTTGCTCCTGAGACCTCCAGCAGTTGAAGCGCAAAATTGGTTGCCATGTTAGAATAACGTAGGATGTACCTCTTAGACAACGCAACAACTTTTTTGTCCACTTTGTGTGCTTAGTGCGGGCGCCCAGTAGTTCAACTGCACCAGAAACAAACACTACGCGAATCATGGACTAAATTGGAGACGTAAATGTTAGTGGCAAAATGTTGTACGATGACATTTCGCATGGATAACGTAGCAACGTAGCACTGTAGTTAGTCCCCTCTTGCGCTCCACAAATATCTTACTTACCCTAATACCATTGGGTAAAGATTACACATACTGCTGTTCCGACAGGTTGCAGGTTAAAATCCCGAGCAAACATTATTCTACGTTTACTGGACGTAACATACAGCAAATAATACATGGACGTGGAGCGCAGGATGGGACATTTTCCGTGCAGTGTTGCCACACTGCGCGAGCGAAATGTGCAACATTTTGGTCCTTACGTCTTCGTCGCCATTTTAGCCTATGATTCGCGTGGTGTGCTTATTATGCGATTGTTTATTGACATCCTGTAAAGTACACTTTAACAAAAATTTTCACTCTTATCCATCCTTCCGAAAAGTATTCTGGCTACGCCCCTGGCTGGTACGGACATTGTAAGTGCAGGGGCAGCTAGCGAGGTCGGCTAGGAACACAGGCAGAACGCGGCACGCTATACACGCACTATAACGGAAACGTGCAGCCAACCAGGCAGCCAGCGAGGCAGGCAGGCACTTTGTGTGGTAACGGTACCGCCGTCAGCCAAGGTCACTCCATTGTAGCGAGCCGGGAGATGGAACAGCGGTCATTCGGCGCCGCAGTCTCAAGCTGGTGTTACCGCCTCATAGGATCAAGGGTGGGTCTAGAGTTTTTTTTGGTGGAAAAAAAGAAAGGGGGGGGGGGTTCACTGGTCCATTTGTTCCTCGACTAGGTCAGCCCTCCTCTCAGGAGTACCGGCAATTTGTTTGTATTGTACACATACATTGTGACTATTATTTTACAACACTGAAAATTTTCCAGCTTTCATAGTTTTTGTGTTATGGCATGTCAAAGCATAAATTTGCATTATATGGTTTTATACAAGAAAGGAAAACCAAGAGACTGTAGAGAAATGAAATAATTCGCACTGAAGAACAATGTAACGTACGACATAAAGACATTTACAAAAAACAGCATTAAAATATTTTGTATTGAAATTTCACAAAATCGGCAGTTTTTTATTCCAATTCCACTGTATATAAGTAAAAATATGTGTAAAAAGAGTACAGTAGTTACTGCAGTGGCGGATTTAAGTAAATATCTTAAGGGGGCAGGATTCAGTGGAGGATACAGGTTTGGTTCGAGAGGAGGTGGGGTATTATTTGCCGTAAGAAATTGATATACAGACGCTCCAAACCAAAATGGGTGTCCGGGGGTGTTCCCACGGAAAAATTTGGATTTGTATGTACAGAATTGTGCTACTTCAAGAGTCTTCAAACCAAAACTGTGAATACACTGCTTTAAGAAGCAGTAATTTTTTTTACTATAAATTGTACTTTCAGAGTTGTGCAGAGGCACCTTATTAAGATTCTGCTTGAATTTTAATGCCCTCACTCTCCCACTCAAATCCACCACTTTGTTACTGCTAACATACTATATGTATCATGTTAATATACTCACACACTTTAGATTTACATTTTGAAGTAACTTAAATGCCTTTTTTCGTTACACAACCAAAAAAAACGATTATGCTTTCATTTTTACTTAAATTAAATTTTTTAAGGCAGATATTTTTTTCTTGCCCAAACTTTATAAAATAAGGCGGGGCAGCCTGCCACCCTCTTCTTGCCATCCCTCACTACTCTTCTATCCTAACTGTCTCGCAGTTCCGCTTTGTACGAACGACTGCCGGGTCTTATCTCGCAATTCCGCCTCGTCTGAGCTACTACTTCGCAGTTCCGCTACGTCTGAGCGACAGCCTGGCACTGTCTCGCAGTTCCCCCTCGTACGAATGAGTGCAGAGCTTAGCCTCGCTGTTCCGCCTCGTCTGAGCGATTGCCGGGCACTGCCTCGCTGTTCCGCCTCGTCTGAACGACTGCCGGGCACTGCCTCGCTGTTCCGCCTCGTCTGATCTGCTGGGCACTGCTTCGTAGTTCCGCATCGTTCGAGTGACTACCCAGTCGCAAATGTGAGAGTACAGAGCTTTTGTTGTTACTTTTAATGACAATATGTAATTGGAAATATGATATTGCAGGCGAATGTTTCTGAAACACTGAAAACCCAATATATAATAATAGCACTAGACAACGAAATAATAAGATACCAAGTCAGTATTTGTGATTGTTCTCGAGTACATACAGTATGTACAGTTTAAGGGCTTTCAAGTGGGCAAAATTTATTATTTTTTTTTTATGAAGCAGTGTTAATTGTGTATATTTTACTTGGGAATAAGACATTTTACTATTTAAAAAAAAATTAGTTTAGCCAGTTTTCGCATAAGGGCATTTCAAAGTAAAAATGAAAACCAATATATATAATTAAGTGAAATAATTTACATTGAAACTACATGTCACTGGCTACGGCTTGAAGTATATAAAAATCAGTTACAAAGTAAAAATGGCATCATAAGCCATATTGGAATTTCTGGCTTTCACTTATTTTGGTTGTTTAAAAACATTTATTTAAAATGTGATTACATTGCGATAGTATGTTAATCCATACTATCCACCTTATGACATAATTGGTCAAGTATTATTTTTAAATCATTAGTAGGTTGTCAGTTTCTGATTCATCAGGTAAATTGTCTATATAATAATTACGTATTGAATATTATATAGTGTTATTAAAGAAAATTTTAATAATTTCAAATCAATACCGGTAATATTATGATTTGTAAAGAAAAATTCAACTTGAGAATTGAGACCTAACTGTAAGACCGACTGAATTTTTAAAGAACCTCCATACAAATTCAATAAATTTTTGTCTGCAGTGTGGCAGGTTAAATGATTAGTGTGTTTTTATTTGTATTTAACTTCTTGGCAATCATTAGGGAGCCTTTCACACCAACTTGTTGCATTGCTTTACACAGCTGCAAAACAAGCTCTCCAATTTAGGCACCCCTCCCTCCATTTCTTCAAATAAATAATATTTTTAACTTGCTATACAAAATTTAATTTCATTCAACAAAAAACAAAAATTACATGTGTCATAATAGATAAAAATTGTAAAGAAATATGAATAATCTATTAAGAACATGCCTGATAAAGTATGTTCATTAATATTTGGGTGCCCTTTTACTATAATTTTCTGCAGCCTTTTCAACATTGAAGGGAAGAGGGGAGGTGTGACAATGCATACCCTGTCCCCCTCCCCCTATTATACCTCTGGCCTTATGTGCACATCTGCAGTTCTACTTGTTAGTCAGTGTATGTTTGTTTTTAACTCTTAGAACTTACCACAGAACCAAAAAAAAAAAAAAAAAAAACTCTTGTAACTGATCACTTCTGATATTCTACATGCACTGAAACCACGACCTACGTAATTGGTATCTTACTATTTTGCAAACATTTGAATTTTCACGGAAATTTTGTTCATATCTGCGTAAAAATGTACATAATTCAACTTTTTATTTTGAAACTTTTTGAGTTTACTTATCAATATCTCTAATGACATATTATTAGACTAAGAGAGCAATTTAATATAAAGATTTCATTAACTGCAAAAATTAAGTTGTACTGTTGTGATCACCATAAGCTCCGTTTATCATGAATCACAATTCCGTGACGCATAATGCTTTGTTTTGTTGCCATAGGACAGTCGTTTGAGGATCTCAAGTCTGACACACTAATTTCACCTCAAGCTTTGGGATTAAACATTCCAGAATCCTGCAAAGCTACATACAAAACTCATTTCTGACACTTTACATTCATACAGCATGTATATGTAGACAATCCTACTGAGTTGGAGTACTTCCACAGAGAAATATAGTTTAATACCTCTCTTCTTGCGAGTATGTTTCAGGGATTTTATAATTAGAATGGCTTGTTGTTGGTGTTGGCGATTGCGTATAGTTGGCAGATGCTGAATATAGTGATAACATGTGTTCACAAGTTGAGTATCCATGCTGGAAAATGAAACAGTATTGCGTAAACTGATTACGTAGGACTTTAAAGAGAACATACATAATTTATTAATGTATCAGAAATGTCCCTTGAGTGAATGCCATTCCGCCACAATTTTGAAGCGGGAGTAAATATTTCCAAACACATCACATATTGTCTTGCTGATAATGTGATAATGTACATACCTGCTGTTTTTTGCAGGAAGTCATGAGGCCATCCTCCTACACCACTGACATTTTTCAATTTTTTTTCGTACACATTTACATTTTTATGCTTCCCTGCCTTCCTACAGCTGTGACATTTACAGCATCCTGTTGTGCTGTATCCTGAGATATGAAAAAAAAGTTTACGTTGAATAGTTTTTTCAATTGTTATTATTTGTAAACACTGCCATGTGATTAATACTGTAATACACATCACACAACGTAGGTACTCTTTGTAAAGCACTAAAAAATTAATGCCTGAAGGAACAGTAAATATTGGTTATTAAGTCTGCAGAAAGGGTTTTAAAAAGAGACCATTTTATCGTAAATAACAATGAAAAATAAAAGTTTTATATAGTTGCGACTACAGAATGTTTTGTGTAGTAAAGCTACTGCCAATAAGCAGTTTAGTAAGTTGCTTGGGCAAAAAAGCATATAGCTAGCTATAGTGAAACCTTTATGTGAAGTTTTAGTCTATTTCAGTTACATTGGATACCTTAGTATTGTTTTCTTGGGACTTAAGAATGCAAACCTAGAGTAGAGGTAAGATACAATAAGAAGGTGTTTTCTAGAAATTCAGGACTCACTAACAGTTTACGACAAAGACATTTGAGAAAGAAATCAAACGTTAAAATAAAATACTAATATTGTACACATTTGAAAATAATCTATATTGACTGAAAATATAATTTGTAAATTTAAAGAAATCCTCCATTGATATTTATACCTGGTTACTAAACCTAAATCTCTGTTCAACTATTAAGGGGAAGAAGTAAAATGTATTTTTGGTTTTTCCTCCATTTCTAGCAAACTCTTCAAGATATGTACGTAGTTTTGCTTCAAAACGATGATTACGTAAATGCCCGAAAATTTGTTACAGGATTTTTGAAATTCGACTCCCATAAGATCAAATGGGAGAACAACTGGTTTATTTGAATTGTAAACATAGAAGGAACCAAACAGGTTGCATTTGTGATTGTTACATCACTTTCGAAATTCCATACTTTAAGGGGTGGAAAGATGTGAGAAGTGTTTTAGATTAATCCTCCATGTCTATTATCTATTGAACCATTTGCGATATAGAAGTGACTTTGGCCTCAGGGGTGTACTGCTATAGAAAATACCTAAAATACTATATCATGATTTTGCCAAATTCAACCAAAAAAAGAGTGATTTAGATTCATAAACGATATATATCTTCTTCGACACCATTAACTTTTCAATATTGATGCATCATTTTGATTGCCTGGAAAGTATTATCACAATTTTTTAAAATATTCGACACCTACAGAGGTGAAAAAATATTCGATATGCAGGTCCTCCCGAATGTGAGTCCAACGTGTTATCATTGCCCCGCTTCGCTCATCCATTCGAGCTATAAAGCTGCTTTTTGCTTAGTGATGATAATTACATAAATGGCTTTAAATATTTTTCAGGATATTTCTAAATTCGAACTCTCTAGGTTGATATATGTTTTTTCAACTAATTATCTATTTAACTGTGACTACGTGTTATCATCTTAATTTTAGGTTCAGTTAGATACTATACACATATTTGTTTACGATATGTAATTAAAGTTTTTCGAAATTCGACCCTTAAAGTGACTAAAAGACATGATATTTGTTTTTGATTAGCCAATGATATATTTCTAATCAGTTGAAATATCATGGTATTGTTTGCTTCAGAGTGATGCGAATGAAAAAATCCAAAGAAAAGTTATACACATTATTTACTGGATAAAATAACTTAATTATCAGGGCGGGGGCGCGGACTTTAAGTTTGCACTGCTTCAGCCACTTTCAGCTCTTTCAAAAAAAAAAAGAAGAAGAAATGATTTCTGGTCATTGTGACAACATAATGAAAGATTACAATGGCTCAATGTACAAGACCAAAGCATAAAATTAACTGTTAATGCATAATGGTGATGCACCTGGGAATAATTCTTTTTCTGTGACGTTATATAAGCAATAGTATCGATCAGCTATAGTACAAGACAGTGGTGTGCCTATGATGACTCAAGATTCTTCTCACTTGATACAGGTATTGCTAGTGCCAATAAGTGTGTACTGAGCAAAAATACTGTTCGCTAGTTTATTTATTTGTCGTTAGCATCCAAGTTATCCAGAAATTAATTGTTGTTACTTTAAATTGTTAATCAAAAATATTAATGACTAAAAGTTTAAGTTAATTAGTTTCAAAAGAAACGGTTCAGTTAAAAAGTTACCCGGATTTTTAATTGTGAATCCCAACACTTTTCAGAAAGGTCTGAACTGTATGTTACCCAGAAATAAATTCTTAATAATAAAATTTGGCTATCTAAGTTTCGGAAGTTATAGTCTATCTCACGTAAGAATTCCACATTTTGACAGTTCACTTCTGAGAAGTGAGGTCTGTAAACAGGATTGTGGAGACCGTGCTTTTCCAGGAAGCCAGGTAGGTTTAAAGCTCCAAACAATGGAACAGCCAGGCAAATTTTTCAGAAGAGAAATGTCAAAATATGGAATTCTTTCATGAGACAGAATGTACTTGATAATACAAGAGTAGAAATGGTGGTTTCTTGTAGAAAAAGATGAATGCTTGCTAGACTTCAAGTCATCAAAGTTATGTTTACAAAACTGTAGTTTAAGTTTACTGGCTATCGCTAATGTAGAAGAAGTGATTTTGGCTGGCTTCAGGGTTGTGCTGCTTAAGAAAATACCCAAAATACTATGTCATGATATTGCCAAATTCAACCCAAAAGGTTAAAAAAAAAAAGTAAAATGTGTTTTAGATTCATAAACAATATGTATCTTCATCGACACCATAACATTTTTAAATATTGATGCATAATTTTGAATGCCTGGAAAGTAATATCACAATTTTTAAAAATATTCTACATCCACAGAAGTGAAAAATTTCACTGGGCCAAAAATAATTCCATTGTTTTAATAGAAAGTGTTTGGTTCGTAAGAACAAACAGTTAAAGTTGTTGAAAGTAATTTTTACACTCAATATATTTCTCTATGTTGCAGTAGTTAATAGTTTGTTCACTCTTTAAAAAAAAGAAGAGAAGAAACATTGTGTGTAGCTAATCAGAAAAATTAAAATATACTTCTGTTCAAAACTTATATAATGCATTTGTATTTTGAAACTAACACACATCATCCAGAATTTCACACTGCCAATAATTCCAACAGAAATATAGGCTTAGCAAAGTCAGACACTATAATGAAGGCCGAAAGGGTTAGAAAAATTGTAGCCGAGGAATGTTCTTTACAAAATGTTCTTTTTTTTCCAGATTTAAGTCAAAATTTGCTTAGTGTCAGTACTATTACTGATAATGAAGGTCAAGTTATGTTTGCTGACAATAAAGTCTCAATATACAAAGACGGTGTGAATATCGTTAATGGATTAAAAACAGAAGATGGTTTGTACAAGGTACATTTGAGAAATACTGATGAAGCATTTTTGTGGGAAGCAAATGAAGATGCCCTTATCTGGCATAGGAGAATGGGTCTTATTGTTGTAAATAATATGAAAAAACTCAACGAATTATATTTTGACAACAAACTGAAAGAAAATGATTTTGTGTATTTCGACAGAAACTGTGAAATATATATAAAATCAAAACAGACAAGAACACCATTCAACAATGATCGTAATAGAGCTACGAGACCACTTGAGATTATCCACACAGATGTTTGCAGTGTTGAAACCAAAACATGGGACAACAAAAAATATTTCCTAACTTGCCTAGATGACTTTACACATTTTCTGATGGTTTGTCTAATTGAAAACAAATTTTAAGTCCCAAGTAAACTAAAAGAGTATATTGAAGCTGCAGAAGCCAAATGGGAAACCAGAGTGTCAAAAATTAGATGCAACAACGGAGGAGAATATACTAATAATGAATTTAAATGTTGGTGTGCTAAGAAAGGCATTGTTTTAGATTTTTCTGTTGCAAGAACTCCACAGCTTAATGGACAAGCAGAAAGAATGAACAGAACACTCACAGAAAAGACAAGAGCTTTATTATATGATTCTGGCCTTTCTGAAGAATTCTTGGGTGAAGCGTTACTTACAGCAGCATACTTAACTAACAGAAGTCCATCAGTAACTGTTGAAAACACTCCAGCCTAAATGTAGGACACTAAGAAGCCCGATTTTTCAAACATAAGTTTATTTGGCTCCATAGCATTCGCCAAGAAACTTGAAAAATTAGGAAAACTTAAAAAAAGATGCGATAAACTGATAATGGTCGGATACTCACCAGATGGATATCGACTATGGGACTCAAATAAAAGAAGAATAATTATATCTAGAGATGTCACATTTTTTGAAAAGACTCAAAAGCAACAACATTTAAATACACAGCAAGTTTTTCATGATGCAGAAGAGCAGAGTAAAAATGAAAACCGAAATGAAAAGCAAGAAATAATAAAAAAGGTTCAAGACGAAAATATTCAAGACAAAGAAGTTGAAGAAAATCAAGAAAATATTCAACTTAAAAAAGTCCAGAAACCCAGAGAAACTATTGAAGAAGACAAAAACATCCAAGAACAAAGTGAAACTGACGACTTAGGAAGAGGGAAACGGTCCAGAACAACACCCAAGTATTACAATGATTATGTGTTGTTAACCTACACAGAAAAAACGAACTGGTTAAAAGCAATGAAAGAAGAAAAGGACTCACTTATTAAAAATCAAACTTGGAAAAAAGCTGATAGTTCTAACATAAATGGAAAGAAACCACTTACAAGTCGATGGGTATTTAAGAAAAAAGAGAATGGTAGACATAAAGCTTGATTAGTTGTACGAGGCTGTGAACAAAAGTATAGAGAAGATTTTACTGAAACATATAGTCCTGTGGTGTGTAATAATGCACTCCGTGTACTCTTTGCTCTGGCAAGTATATATGATCATACAGTACAATTTGACATCAAGACAGCATTTCTGTATGGAGAACTCAACGATCAAATTTACATGTATCCTCCAGAAGGATTTCAAGAGGAAGAAGGCATTCTGATTTTGAATAAAAGGCGTTATATGGCCTTAAACATGCACCTCTCAGATGGAACTTGAGATTCACAGATTTTTTAAGAAAGTGTGGTTTGCAACAAATTGTTTCTGACAAGTGTATATTTAAAAATGACGATTCAACCTTAATATTAGCAATACATGTATATGACGGTTTTATCATAGACAATGATGAAATAAAAATCAAACTCTTAATCAAGAGTGTAGAAGAAGAATTTGAGAAAACTTCACATGAAAATCCCAGTAAATTTCTTGGCTTGGAAGTCGAAAAAACAGAGAATCGCTTAAAAATTCATCAAAAGGAATTTGTCACTTCTATTCTTGAGAAGTACAATATGTCTAATGCAAACCCAGTATCAACACCTATAATATCATATGATGGAAAACAGAAGACTCAGATAACATCAAAATATCCATATCGCGAAGCAATTGGTAATCTTCTGTACCTTTTGTGTAAAACTAGACCACACATAGCTTACACTGTGAGCTATTCAAGCCGATATGTTGAAACACCTCTCTCTGAAGATCTAAAGAACGTTAAAAGAATTTTCAAATATTTAGTAGGAAACACAACTTCAGGAATAAACTTTGAAGCTACCAAAGATCTTTCTTTGAATGTTTTTTGCGATGCAGATTTTGCAGGAGATAAAGAAACAAGAAGAAGTACAAGTGGATATGTCATAATGTTTTGTGGAGGACCTATTTGTTGGAGTTCCAGAAAACAACCTATTGTAGCTATGTCTACTGCAGAAAGTGAACTCATCAGTGCTGCGGAATGTTGTCTGGAACTTCTATACTTGAAGACATTAATTGAAGAATTGCTCAATAATAAAATTAACGCCTTTCTTGATGTAGACAACCAGAGTGCTATTCACATCATGAAAAATGGGATCATTAATAAAAGATCGAAGCACATTGATGTCCGCTACCATTTTGTCAAAGAAAAAATTTCCGAAGGACTTGTAACTGTTAAATACTGTTCATCAGAAAATCAAGTTGCTGACATTCTAACAAAAGCTTTGACCACTACAAAATTTGAAAAATTAAAAAAATTTATTGTATCCTAAAAACTAAAGAAAATAGTATGACATTGTAAAAATTACGGGGGAGTGTTAAAAGTAATTTTTACACTCAGTATATTTCTCTATGTTGCAGTTGTTAATAGTTTGTTTACTGTTTAAAAAAAAGAAGAGAAGAAACATTGTGTGTAGCTAATTAGAAAAATTAAAATATACTTCTGTTTAAAAACTTATATAATGCATTTGTATTTTGAAACTAACACACATCATCCAGAATTTCACACTGCCAACAATTTCAACAAAAGTGTGTATGAAATTGCATCACCCATCCATGTTCCATCTGCCCCAAAAGTTTTACTGATTACAACCGCCTGGGTTACAGCTTTGATGACTGTGCAGTTAAAGGAGGTTACAGCACAAAAACCATGTTTTACTCATAACGATAACTTTTAGACCAATTCAAGGGTTTTATTACATTTTCTGTGCACTGCTTTGTACAGCCGCTATGCGAGGAAACGCGAGGAGCTGTGACGTCACTGCGCCATTCCGCACCGCCTGTAGCCTGTCTGCCGCGCCGGGCGCGTGTTATTTGTCTGCAAGTTGTTTTCGCGAAGGCTGGAAAATACCTGCGTGTAGTTCCTACAGTTGTAGTAACATAACCAATAAGATTAAATCAATCAGCAGCAAGGGGATACATTTCCACAGATTCCCAAACCGCAATAAACCACCGAAAAGGTTCGGCAAATGAGTTGCATTTTGTAAGCAGAAGAATTTTTCACCGGGTTAGTGTGCTACATTGTGTTCAACACATTTCAAACTTACAGACTATGACAAAACGCAAAAATTGAAAATTACGTTGCTGCCCGAAGGAAAACTGCAAGGACCTAAACTTAAACCTAGAACCATCCCTACAATAACAACTATTGAAAAGTCCCTTGGAGAATGCAGTTTAATAGCACGAACGAATACTTCAGAATGTAACAATAGAGCTATAAGATACACCATCAAGAAATGTAATGAGGTCGTGGGTGCATTAACCAAAAATTATTCAACTGTTATGAATACACAACTACATTGCATCGAAACACAGTGCGAATTAGGCCGTGACATTGCCAGAAAATATTTAATCTTAGACCCTAAAGCAAGTGCATCAACCTGTGAAGGCGGTAATTTGAATAACAGTTTTTATAAACCAGACATGTCCGATACATTTAGTAACATTAGTGATACAGATAACGAAAACGTAGAAAGCAGTGAAAAAAGTGACATTGGCGAAATGGAAAGTGAGTATCTTATTTGTTTCGTGGACATGTTTACGAGCTATTTTTCAGATGTCACGTGTGTAAAGCCAAAGTCAGAAGCATTTCACGTTATTTTAAAGGGACTACATTGTGCGTAAAATCTATTTGCGAGTGTGGTAACGAATAGGCTTGGTATTCACAGCTTATGAATGGAAAACAACCACAAGGTTTTCGTACAGTATTAGACAAAATTATTAGCATAGTAACCAGGCCAGTAATCAAAAATTCTTGGGAAGAAGAAAAACAAAAACATTTTATTTTACTGAAAAATATAAATTAACCTGTGTGGTTAGCTGGAAATGGCCACTACTACTCTCCCGGTTTTTGTGCTAAATATCTGGTGCATTCACTTATGGATTTGTAGTTGATTTTCAACTTGTTCAAAAAGGAATAGTACAGGATGATATAGAAAAAGCTGCCTGCACAAACATAATGGAATGGTTTGAAAAAAAAAGAAACCTGAGATATAAAGCTATTCCTTTCAAACAGACACTAAGGAACAAGATATTTATTAAAAATGTGGTTTCCCAATATTGGACACGGATTTGATGTGTCACGTGTTTCTAAGTGCCTTAAAAAAAATTCAAGGCACTGGATAAAAAGCATCCAAAAATTCAGGCCTGGAAAACAAGCATAATAATTATTTATGGTGGTCAGCACAAACCTGTAACGGCAAAGCTCGGTTTTTGTTGATAAATTTGTATCAATATTACATCACATAAATAATGAACATAAGTGGCTAGAAAATGGGGAATACGAGTCCTGCAAACATAATGAACTATCAGAAGATGAGAAAAAATTACAACTGTGGTTGAATAGACATTCAAGCGCATATCAAGCGCTAAAGAAGATCACTTTAGACAAAAGTTGTTTTAAAAGACATAGAACACATAATGCGTACATACATACGAGAAGCTTAGAGAGTTACTACAATTTTTGTCTGAAATACAATCCAAAACAAGTGCATTTTTCGTACAGTGGCTTAGTGCTTAGGTCAATTATTGCTATACTTGATCATAACTGGAACGTAAACAAAGACAGAGTAGGTGTACAAACTTAGTTCTCGAAGTAATCATGTAGTTAGGTGATTAAAAATTAAAATCAAGTGTCAAATGATGGGTGGAAGAAAGAAATAATGAACATAATCATAAACCGCCTGGAATCAAACAATAGAACAATAACTGCAGAACTGTAAGTTCTCTACCTGTCGCTGTCCAAGAGCATTGCTCCAATGCCCTGTCCTTCCATTGATGTTTTGAATATGAAGCATTTTTCAAGATTTAATTTGCCTTATTGAGAAGGTACACTAAGATATTATATATAACACTGAATGGTGTTTAATGTTACATGCATGACTGTTCATTGCTATAAAATTAAGTTTTATAATTTCTTTTAAAATAACACATTGTCATGTTAGGCCAGTAACAGTTATCATGGTGCGACTAATACACAGATACAACAAACTTAAACTTGTAGACAGTGATTATTCAGGCTGTAATTATAAGAGTTGTATGAATAAGCATTCCTTGGAAAAAATATCATTTTATTTTGTCTCTGACAACAATTTTAGATGTCACACATTACAAACAAACAGTGCTGTTTTTAGGTTTTCTAACTGCAGTTTGAAACCTACGTAGTTGCCATCGGTTCCCGGAAATGTCTTCCTTATGACATTGACGGCACATGATGGCAATAAAACTCTATTCATGCGGCCAGTTGAAATCCATGAATTTACCCACGAAATGGCGTAACGCCAAGTTTTATTCACTGGATTAACTGCAGTTAACAAATGTTTCTTACACTTACTTTTTGTTTTCAAACTCAAATTGTGCCTCACCATTGTCAGTACTACAGAGTCCTAAAACAACTTTGAAAAAAAAAAGGATTTTTAGTCACACACATGAATGGTTCAGATTTCACAGTTCTTTATTTTTTTAACTCACAACAGCAGACATTTTCTTCATATGTGTTTATGGAAATACACTAACCACACAGGCACCAAAATAACGTTCCCAATCGCCTCAAAATGACTGGCGTATTACTATCACTATCACTGTCCATCTCGAGATCAGCAGATGTTCTCTCTGGCTTAAACTGTTAAGGACGAATGTTTGTTGAAGGACAGATGTTTGCTGAATCCATTTTGACACGGCGGCGACCGCACAGTTAAAAGGAAACGTAATACATGCGCAGAAGCTGTCAGCAGTGCGCGTGGCGACAGTCGGCCGGCTGACAATATGGCGCAGTGATGTCACACGCTACTCAGACTTTCTCTTGTATCTCGTGAACCAGTGAAGACAACGTTTACTAAATGGTGGTGTTTTTCAGATTTTTTCTTTTATTTTTGTAAAACTTAAACTGCTAATGCATTTTTGTGTTGTGGTCTACTTTAAAGATGGAAAATGTGTGTATTTCTTTTTCCACCACTGCAGTGAATCCTGACTTCTCTGTCATGGAAGCATAAAAGTGGTTATTTGTCTTGCGAGCATAAAAAAGCTTCCTTGTCTCTGGAGCATAAAAGTGGTTGGGTGTCTCGGAAGCATAAAAGTGTTTTTTGTCTAGAGAGCATAGAAGTGGTTCTTTTTGTTTGGGAGCATAAAAGTGGCTTTTTACCTCAGGAGCATAAAAGTAGTTCTTTATATTGGGAGCATAAAAAAACTTTGTCTCGGGAACATAAACAAAGTTCTTTGTCTTATGAGAATAAAATTAATTCAAAAAATTTTTTTTTCTTTTAACCTTTTCTGGGAAAAAATTTTCACACCCAAGATTTCTGGTAGCTTTTTTTCCCGGGAATTTTCCCAAAGATCAGGATACTGCACATCCCTGCTGGAAAGTCCTAACTTGCAACAACGTTTGTAACTTTCTTTGCCAAACGTTATAGGATTTTCTGACACTATGATAATGGAGGGAAACTGTTGAAATAAGTCCTAGGTTAACATCAGGGTTAAGTTTCTGAAAACTATGATGCAAACAGAAACTATGTAAATTAAGTCAGACCAGCCACCCACAGCCTACAGCCAAACACATAAATTAGTCGGCCGACAGCGCGTACACACAGACATGCCTCTGTGCGAGTTTATCACTGACGACAGCTTGGGAAAACAACAGCGTGGGAAACAAGTTCAACATGTCTGTTTCTGATGCTGAGTTAATGTCTTATCAAACTGAGGTTAACTGAATACTGTACAGAACTTTTTCTGTAAATGGGAGAAATATTCGAATATGGTAGGCTGTTACTGACTAGATAGTTGAATGCTAGATCACTAACGCATTGGTATTTTTTTTTTCATTAAAATGGTCCTCAAAAGGATATGTTAGGTAAAACCAAAAAAGAAAATGTTTTAGCGGTGATGGTGTTTTGTAATACAAAAAGGCAAAAGTTTACAATAAATGTTCAAAGTTTCTTCCACAGACATCCCGACAATGTTCACATTGACGTAACATTGATTGGCGAACACATTCGAACACACCAGCCATGTCTCTAATTTGGTGTACTGCTTCCACGATTCACGCTACTAAATCTTCCTCGCTTTCAACAGGTGTGGCGTAAACAATGTCTTTGATAAATCCCCACGAGAGAAAATCAAGGGGCATTAAGTCAGGGGACTGTGGGGGCCACCTCCTGGTCCACCCCTGTTGATCCACCTGTCAGCCAATTCTTCTGTAAGATGAGCACGCACTGCCAAAGTAAAATGGGCAGGACAACCATTATGCTGAAACCACATTTCACGACGCACATTTAACGGAACTTCTTCCAAAAGTTCTGGTAGCACCTCTTGAAGAAAAATTAAGTAGTTCGCGCCGTTAAGCCTTGGTGGGAGAATGCAAGGCCCAATTAATTGATCATGCACTATTCCCGCCCACAAGTTGACAGTACAACATTCCTGGTGTCCATGGGTGCGCGTATCATGGTAATTTTCGTAGTCCCACAAATTATTATTGTGATTAAAAATTCCCTCTCGAGTGAATGACGCCTCATCCGTAAACAAGACCATAAATGGAAATCTTGGATTTTGGGCTCTCTGTCCTAAAAACCAGTAAGAAAAGTGACTCCGAAGATAGTAGTCATTTACACGCAGTGCCTGCACTTTTTGAAGATGGTATGGATGCAGACTTTTTGTGTAAAACATTCCAAACTAGGCCTGGATCAACTCCCATTTCATGAGCAATTTTCCTTGTGCTGGTAGTTGGCGTTTCTTCAGGTTCATGAAGTACTTGTTCGTCAAATTCGAGAGTACAAACTCGCCTGGGTGCTCCGATGTTGTGTCACGTCCCGACAAATGATCTGGTGTCTCGCAAACGCTGTATTCGTGAACATTTGTCTGCTCGGAAGTCTTCTGTTCGGGAACTGTTGTTGATACAACCTACGCGCCTCCGCTGTGTTGCCGCGAGCTGCACCATACACTTGCTGCATGTCCGCCAGCTCAGCAAAAGTGTATCTGTTCCTATCCATGGTAGCGCTCTGGTCGGTTTTCGTTAGATGCACAAACACACGAAAAACAAGCACTCAAAACAATGAATCAACATTGCGCGAAGACTAAACCAAATGAACCACATTAAACTGTCCATTAACTCACACACCGTCCATTTAATCACATAACCATCCACTTAAAAACGTTGACTAACTGTAAGTTAACTGTCACGTCTGGCACTGCTAACAATGCAAACAGACTGCGAAAAAAAAATATTAAGGTTAAGTCAGCCCAATGAAGTTCACATGCATCAAGAAAGTGAACCTACTGAGCTAAAAGCTTAAATACATTTAACAAAACCTAGAGCTTACAGACTGGTTTGGTTGCGTAAGTTGTGAAAATAAGGTATCAGAATAGCAGATAATTTTTTCTATTAAAAATCAATTTTTTTCGTCCCAATAATTGTTACGTTCCTTGTAAAGCCCTGAGAGCTGCAGACTATTGTGCTGCCCTCTCTAGTCAAATTTAGAAAAGACCCTGTCCATTCCTCAAATTATTGGCCAATAACGGGTGCCTTGAACTGACTTATTGGTTATTGCTATTGCCACAGGCAGTGGAACAGCCACAAACACAATTTTAAACAGCTGCAGATATTTTGTTGTAGCTATTTATTAAGTCAACATTTTACTTAAAAATTGTTATTTATTTTATGTTAACCGTGTCATGTTGTACACAACACATAATCATTACATAGATAAACAGTATTTTTGTAGCAAACAGCTGACTGCTAGGTCTCTTCTTGCAGCTTAAACCATGCAGTCAGTCATGATGATATGTCCGGTGATGCTATAGTAAATATTTTATTCAGAGTATGTACATTTCAATGTACTGCTGCATACAGGAACTATTATACAAATTTATCCTTTTCAGAAAATTTTGCCGTACCTGTTCTTACCAAAAACTACTTGATTTAATATATTTCGCGATCTGAACATTTGTAGTTGTAATTTGTGTGTTACATATGATAACATGTATGGTGACAGCATTGTGGTGGCACACATTTTTAAACACTTTTTATTTACACTTTTCTTGAGTTATATAAATGCTAATTAAGAAAGTGTGGTACAGATGTTCATTAAATGAAACGTGTACATTTAAATAAAAATATGTACAATAAAATAGCAAACATCCCTCTTGCAATTCTGTGTGTATAACTAATACTGCACAAGTACGTATATGTGATATAACTGTATTTTAGAACATCTGCTTCTCTCAATCTTAAATAAGAAAAAAAATTTAAAAAACAAGAAGGCAATGGGTATAAAACATTTTTAGCATATGTATTACAAAGAGATGTTTATTAATCATTAAATCTTATTGTAGCAATATAAACAACACAAACTATGTACAGTTTTTAATTCTTCATAATATAAATACATTATAATATAATAATTTACTAATTATTTATTATAATGCAAACAATCTCTAACCGTGCAAAATGACAAGAGCATTGCATAGTTCACAGAAGCAGCAATAGATCACAACATAGCTATCATCAAAACTGGACGAAACTTCAGGATGGGGTTGGTGCATTGGGGAACAGTGCTCTTAGCTCTCATTTAATGGCGATCTTGCTATGCTGCCTAGCATCAAATTGTTATGCAACACAGTCTAATACACAAACTTTCTAACAGCTTGATAAATATGCTTCGACACTGGAAGTCGAAAAACCTGTTGATTCCCTCGAATAAATTGAAGACCACATATTTAAAACTAACAGTAACACACTTCAATTTTGAATACTGACTTCCATGAACAACTTTTCAAGAATATGTTCAAAGAGCTATGTTGTAACAAGGTAAACTTTAAAAAAATTTATGTGAATTTCGTCATTTCAAAATTAAAACTCTATACAATAAATTATCATATCAGCCTCCAAGTATGCTTTTTTTCCCTTCACAGTAACTAACAACATCAATACAACAATCACATAGAATGTATTCTGTTTGGAACATACATCATCTTTATGATAAGGTTGTGGTTTTAGAAGTAATGCAGCAAGAAGTCATTACTTCCACAATGGCAAAGTATAACCATCATACAGTTTACAAACTGTATGATAAATTATGGGCAGTATAAAATAAGCACTTTCTTAAATACAGTTTCTACATTATAAAAATATTCAAATAACTCTGCACTTGAGATATAAAATTTAAATACCTGTACCCATATTCTATTCAAATATTAATTCTAGTTAACTTTCAAAGACAAGTATGACAAAGTGTCAATACAACAAAAATCAAAACTTAACTGTTATCTTACCCCAACTTATATAATGTCTTTCTTATTACTTACTTATGTTCAACAAGTTTATGCACACATTAAAACTTACTCTTGATATTCAAAACTAAAAGTAAAATAATCCATATTTAGTTACAACTTAAAATAGGTAACTAGTCTTTGGTATGAACCTGTATTACAAAATACACTCACATCCACACAGATAATACAATAAATACACAAATTACAAAAACCACAAGCTTATCATAAATATGCTATAACACACATCACAAAATTACAGTACTACAGAACAATACATTCTTTTATTTTGTCTCCCCAAAAATCACAGATCTTAATGCAAGAAGTGCAAAAGGTTGAAGAAATAAATAATGTTGAACTATTTTGGCACCAGAGAGTAAATTTTTTTTACAAATAAACCAATTTTTATGAAATTATCCATTTGATATGCAAATGAGTAAACATTTCAAAAATGCTACATATTTTTCTTTTTCTTCTATTTAGAAAAAGCTACAGAACAATAAGAAAGCAAGACCTATGAACAGCTACCTAAATGTATTGTACTACCGTTTTAAATGCCATTATTTTTTTGCAACTAATTATTAAGTATTGAAACTGTTTCATCTATAACGCTTAATTTTAACTCTTACTTTTAGTCCAACCTATTATTCTAAAATAAACATCTACAATTCTTAACAAATGGTACGTACAATTAAGGCTAAAAAACATTTGGACTACAGCAATGAAAATTTGACAAACAAAGACTTTTGACACTTTGTAAATGTATTTGAAACCTCCACTTCATCTGTTCACAAGTTATCACAGGCAAAATGTAAAGTAAATTCATCCTGATGGCAACAGTTAAAATATTTGCTCCAAATGGCAAGAAGGAAGCGTGTAGCAGACCACCACAACTCCAAAGAACTGGAAAATTTATTTTATCACTAAAATATATACTGTCTCATATGTGTTAAGTTCCCTCCAGAAATTTTAACAAGCAGTTGCAAAATAAATTCAAGCATTGGCTTGTAAATTTTCACAAAGTACGTAAAGCTTCCAACCGATGTTTCAAGTTGTAAACAGTGTATTTGTCAGATGCAGCAGAAAAGATAAAAATTTATCTCTATGTAACTATGGTTAAATTTTTATTCCTAAATATAAAAATAATGACATTTACCATAAATAAGTTCACAGACAATACAAAATTTCACAAGGGTAATATGTGTGAGACACTTACAAAGATCTGAGTTAGTTGAATAAGGCAAGAACACAGCTAACTGAGGTGAAGAAACTAAACTTTTGTTCATATACAGCCCTTAAAAAACTCAACTTATTGAAATATCAACATATGCAAAATTAATACTTTCAGTCAATGTTACAATATGTTAACAATAATGACAACACAAAAAAAAGCATTTGAGAAACCAACCACACAGTACGTTTCAAGAAACACATCCAAGTGCTTTCAGTTACGTACAGACACACAGTTCACTAGTTCAGTGTAAGGAACAACAAGAGCTGACAACTGTTCTGGCTTATTACTAACCTAAAAGCCATACAGCTGATATTAAGTTAAGGTTGTTTTTAATATTAACTTAATTTGCCTCAAAAGTTATAAAATATATTGTATTAATATGGCGAGAAATTCTAGAGTGGTAGTATACCTTCAACTCAGTTAAAAGTTTTATCCATTAGACTGAGTTGTCAAAATAGAAAAAAAGCACTGAAAAAAAAATTTTAGCGCTTTAGTGATGGTTGCAAAATCATCCATCTATACAAGTCTGATATTCTGAGATTGTAAACACCACATGAATGTGTACATACATTTTCTTTGTGAGCGAGTATGGTAGTTTCTTATCATTACATTACATAATAAAGTATATTATCTCTTCTCATGGGCATATATTGTAAATAATTTTTAAAAATATTTGAAAATAGAACAACAAAAGTATTTTTTTTTTAAGAACAAGGGATACAGTCAATGGAGTTTTTTAAACTACATATAATCACAGTTACAACATTGAAAAGGAGAAGAAAAACACTCACAAAGGCACTGCAATAAAGTTTAAAAGGATGGCAATGCATGTTTCTATTGCAAACAATCAAAGAGCTTTCACTAATTTCTATAAAAAGAGTACATTTTAATACAGTTCGACAAGTACAAAATTTATTAAAATGTGTTTACACACATTAAAACAATAATTTGTTTGTATCATTTGGAAGTTTGCTCTTCTTCGTAAATAGTTATAGCTGTTGTAAAAAATATGTTCGTTGTTCAAGAAATTAAACGTTGATATTTAACATACATTGAGTTTCTTGAAGTAAACTGATTTGTCACGTACAGAAAATCCTTCCCAAGTAACGCTGCTGTTAACAGAAGCATAGAGAGACAAAATTATTCTTGGCTAAACACAATATCACACAACAAATCTATTTTTGTCCATACCATGGCTAAGTCTCATGATGTTATCTCAAGGAATTGCTTGCAAATTGTAACTCAATTTGGAGCAAAAACCGCAATGCTTTTATTATATGTCATGCCAGTCTATTCTTACAATAGAAACATCAAAATGTCTAGGAAACTACCAACATCCTGGCATCTGTCTGAACAAGTTTGGTGTACTGTCGCTGCAATGCTCAAACATGAGCGTGGCAGAGCGCCGTTTGTGTTGTGAGGAGCGACCTATGCAAACATGATTTAATTAAAAACTTCCGACATAAGTTGTGGCTTTAGACTTGGGACATAAGAGGCTTCCCAGGAAAGGCTACAGTTTATCAGTGTGTTCTATTAGTCTTCCAGAGAGGTTTATTTTATTGACAAAGGAAATACTATATGTAGTGCAGTTTACAGCTACTGGTGTCCACATTCATTTCAAAGTACTGACTAATTTGTTAAATACATAAAACTTGTATTTTACTTAGAAATAAGGTGAGATTGCTCGATTCAAGATCACTGGATATGCCTTAAATAACTATGTTGATCGATGGCACAAATCATATTTGATGCACCTATTATATACAGTGTGGTATTGTTGTAACTACCAGGTTTTTGAAGTTTCTTCAATAAATTCCATAAATAGACTTAGGTGGTTATCAGACTCAGCCAAGATATAAACAGCAGTCATGACAAATAAAATGGCATGGTCTGAGTGCATGTAATGTTCTTAGGATAACAGATAACCACCAGTTGCTGAACTAACTACCACTAAACATTCACAATTTTTTTCTCAGTATGAAGGTTAAGAAAGAGTAAGTATTTCCAAATTGAAGACACTTACTGCATGTAGAGGTTCAAAAAATTGTGACTGAAAACAAAATCCTGCAATAATACACACATTACATAAAGTAATATGTAAAGAGGAATATAAGAAGCATGAATACTTTCTTGTTTACTTAATTTACAATGGCGTGTATCATAAGCACCAAAATATGTCAAATTTTTTTTATGGCTCAGGTCATCCAAGCACTTTTACTGAAGAGTCTATTTGAAATATGGCAAATATGTATGTCAAAACTCAAATTTAGAGTACTGGATCCACCAAAACTATGCTATACAGCATTTTTAAACCATAGGAATAAAAAGTTACCGAACTGGTGTGAAGTGATGCAGTCTAAACTAAAAATAGTTTAAATTACTAACACTACCATAATAAACGTGTGTTCCATGTCCTTAACTACTTTGTTCAGTCACCTCTGGTGCACTTCATACAAATTTATTTTAATAAGCAGACCTATTCTGAAAATATTAAATCATACCAGTGCATATATTGATCTCATATGGTGGAAAAAATCATTAACACAGCGCAGCATGTAACACTTAATGAGCAACTTGGTGACATAACATGGATTTGTATAAATAAGGGTGGTCCAAGTATTCTCCCCCAAGGAAATATGGATTTTAAGGTGCAAAATGGTGGTACTTAAACAGTTTTCTTATCTAAACTATGAATATACCGCTCATAAAAATATTAATATTTTTAAGATAAAATTTGTTTTGGATTTTTAATAACTATTCAGGGCTAAAGGAAGAAAGGAAGGGGAGGGGGTTGTAACCCCTAAACCTTCCCTTAGCTTTGCCCCTGGAGGAAATATTACATATTTGCTTGTTTTTTGCTGATGTAATATTGCTCATTGAAATAATAATTTGTTTCAATAGGCAAACAGTTCTGAATGAAATTATACTCTGGAAAGGCATGTGCTATGTTTATTTGACACAAAATTAAGTATTAATACAGCAAACAGTTTAAATTCTTTCACTCACAATATCCATTTTCATAAGCTGTTAGCCAGGATATCATAATAAATATATATTTTTTAAGTAATACGACTCATTCGCTGGTATGCCAATGTTTGGAAAACTAAGCACACTGAACCACCAAGTAACTGTTTATTTTTCTAGTTAAGGATTTTGCAAAACCCAATCTATATGCTTAATGTAATGATAGAGTTTGTTAATTTCTGATGCCTTTCTTGTTCACTTCATTATTTTTATTTTCTTAGTTTGAGAGAAAATTAACTTCTTTATTATTGAATGTAAATGTCAAACTTAAGGCAACTCTGCACCAAAAAATTTATACTTCTAAAATTGTACCAAACATGTCCAACTCTTACACATTACATTAACAAAAAAATTTTTACAATAAATTTTTTTGTTCCATTATTTTCGTACAAGAGCATATGAGAGTAGCTATATGACTATTTTTGTTGTGTACCCAAAGTAAAAACTATTCAATTTATACTAATGAAATAATTTATACTGAAAATAAAGGTTTAAGCTACAGAAAGACACAGTTGTACATTCACATAAAAACTGTTCGTTTGTAAAAAAAATTCTTCTATGTACCAAAATTTTTGCATACCTATCTTAAAGTAGCCTACCCACATTTCACAAAAATAATATATACGTGAAATAACAAAGGTTTCATTCGTATTGTGCTGGTGCTAGCCCAGCTTTGGTAATCTGCATATGGATTTTGTTTACATCTGTTCTGTGTGTGGTGCGAGCGTGCGTGGAGCAAATCATGAACTGTCTCCGTCTGGCTTCGGACTTCCATTCGGCGATCTTCGGGCCCTCTCGGCGATACTCGGGTTCCTCTCCCTCTGGCCGCCCCTTCCCCGCCTACCCCTTCCTTCCTGCCGAGGTTCGCTGCGTCGGCCGGAGCAGACACTCTTCTTCTAGCAGTGCTTTTCTTCTGATCACCCTACTCGACAATATGGGACTCACTTGTCGTGCCGTCGAACGGCGTTGCTTGTTGCAGTAAGACGTTGCTTTTTCTAGTTTTGTTACAGACTAAGGTTTCCAGCGTTTCGGTACGTCGTGCACATTTTCCCTTGTAACGTTTAATATCTCTTTAACTTTAAATTGTATTCTGGTTTGCACGGCCGGCAGCATGCCGAGTGAGTTACCATTCTTTGGGTTCTTTTTGACCGTGCCTCTGTTAGTCAAATTAAGGGGCATAAGTTTTGATGCTTGATAATTGTGCCATGCTAATTTATATTGTGTGATTTGTTTGATGATTGCAATATACAAATATTTTTGTTAACATATCTGTGGATTTCATTTCTGTAGTCTATCGTTACGATCTCGGGAATATCCCATTTGTTTCTTGTGTTGCTATAACACAGCACAGTATTGTTTGAATAGTTTTTACTTGGGTAAGTAGCGAAAATAGTAAAATTGCTTCTTTGACATACGCTTCTACAAAAATTATGGAACCGAAAAATCGTACATTTGCGGGAAATTACTATTCATGTAATGTGTAAGAGTAGGATAATATTTAGTACAATTATTAAATCACATATTTTTTGGTGCAGAGCAGTCTTACGCTGAGGAAAAATGCTTGTACTGTCTTTCATTTTATTGTAGTGGAGAGACAATGTCCCCCTGCCCCTCTCTGCTTCGCTGTATGCATGGACTAACATCTAACAGAACAGAGCAAACAAAAAATCTCATACGTTTTTAAATGGGGACTGAACATTCAACATCTTCAAAAGTGTTTTGTTAAGCTATCAACTATACTAATTTTTAAATACATTTGTGTTCCTATTGTATATTAAAAATTTTAATCAATACAAACTGTCCAACACTTAAATCCATAAAATCAGTATCCACCCATACATTTTAATGCCTTCCTTTGATTTTGATTTTAAAAATATGGAAACTATAAATGTGTGAACAAATTTACGCGGTTACAATATTTGGTTGTATCACAACATATAAGACAGCATTATGGTGTTTGTCCAAAAAATAAATGTTATTAGGTTAAGTGTGTAAAGTGGTGTACAGAATCGAAACATAAGCTAAGAAAAAAACATTTAAAACTAAATGGATCAGTACATTGGCAAATTAAAATTTATAAAAGGCAAGAATACAATAAAACCAAATGTATGGCATGTTGCAATAATATTGCACTTAAATTAGTAAATTATAACTAAGAATTTACTTTATACTGCACATAAATTTTTCTGAGGCATTATTGTGAAACTTGTAAAATTATAAAATCTCAAGACTTATGCATGAATTTATGCTGCATCTGTTATACACTTACAATTTCAACTGAGTCAGGTATGAAAAATATGATGTAAACACGGCAAGATAAAAAATTTTTCTGTTCAATAAAACCCTCTTCTGATATTCAGATCGGATTGTGCACTCGCCAAGTGAGCCAGAGGAGACGTTTAGCACGAACACCCTCTGTAACCCGAAAGCCATTGACTGGTTAACTTTATGAAAAATGCAAGTGTCTAATGATTGTTACGTATAATGTTAACTTTGAACTACAAAATAACGTTTTCACAGGTATCAATCTAACAACGCGAACTGTGTACAGCTCTCATCAGAGACAAGATCTGCTAAATAAGCATCAGATTTTCAAGTCTTCTTATGATGTCTATCATCACAAAATTTCATATTCTGCACCACAACACAAAAAAATGTTGGAAGTGGTCTTCCCTGAGCGCTTCAACACATGGGGTGTAGAAACTACAACCCCAGGCAATTCCAATAAAGTTCACAGACCTAAGCTTGGCCCTCTTCAAGTTTTAACACCGCACGGCCGGCCTTCAGGAAATAAATGCACTCCTTCTACACTGAAAATGGATGTTTCTGCAACACAGAACAATGGCATTCCAAACAGTTAATGATATGTTTACTGTGACATTGGGTCACATATACATAATACAATTTGTTCAAAATACTCATTCAACATTAGACTTATCACTACATGGCTGTGCACTGTACAGATAATAGGGACAAGAACTCTTACTAGAAAAAATTCCGACTTATTGGCAGTGTTTTATTAGTCACCTGTATGACACCTTAGCCATAATAGGCATATACGACAAGTAATATGTTGGGATTAAGGCTGTGCGAAATTTAGAATTTTTAATCCTATTAAACAATATTACTTTTGTAGATGTTACTGGTGACTACAATTCCCTCTTATGGAAAATTTTTAATGTTCATAGTAAACACTAATGGCATGTCAAAAGTCAAACTTTGCATGCTATGGGATCATACACCCAAAATAAACCAATGGACCTAATGAGGTCAAGTACTTTTAACTGAAATAAAATGTTATAGGTTATGTAATAAAGTTTTAAAAACATAAAACAACATACTTTACTTTCTAAAAACTTACTGAAAATAAATGATTTAATATAGAAAATTAGTTGCATCTTTGGTACACCAAAAAAAATGAAAACCACTTTATTTTGATCAAATACATTTTGTTTTCAGCGAATAGTGGCATTCCTGCTGATCACCTTCTATGATATGACGAGCTGCCATGAATGAGGTGTAGAGTTGCAAAATAAGAGTTGATAATAGCATTTGACCATGCTCTTCCAACACCTATGGGTAGAGGCACGATTATTTCTAGTATTCATCTGGCAGTAGCCTAGACTTTTCAGTCCTATACATACGTTGGCCAAAGTAGAAAATCAATTGGCATATAAACGTATCGAGCAGAACATGTTATTCCCAGAAATTATTTCCTTACTTGCAGTCATCAAAAGTGGGTCAAAACAGCTGCCGTATAATCATAGATGTGTCAGTGAAGTGGACGTTCCTGACGTTCAACATGACCTACAATCAATATGCGAAAAACTCTTGCCTTTATTTAAGGGCGACTAAATAAAAAATCTGAGAGTGGCTCATTATATACTGACTCAACATGTATTTGTCACATAGAACTATTAAAAGTGATATAGCTAAAGTGACAATTTTAATGAGCACTTGAATGACTTTAACTACTGTAGAGTCACCTGGCCTCACCAGCCATGTTTTCCTTCTTTTTCTTTTCAATTTTGATGTTGTTTGCTCGACCCCACTGTAGTCTAACACCGACCACACTGCCGGCCCACACATAAGAGCCCCCAATTCAGTAAGGCAGCAACCAGTCACTTTGTTTAATTTGATATTGTGTGCAGTGTGAAGTGAAGCCCCACATTTCATTTCCTTTTAACATAATCTAGAAATTTATGTATTAAGTATATATTGCCAGGAGTCGTACATTTTGAATTGAGAGTTCTGAGCAGCCTGTGTACAGCATAGTAATTAAAAGAGTTCCGAAGGGATATGTTCGCTGGGATAGAGGCTATGGCATCCCAGGTCAGCCGCGCGTATCCTGGGCTCTCGCCAGTTTTGCTTGACCGGCTGTGAGATGAGGACGTGTCGCGACTGCGCTCGCGAGATAAAGGGTTCACCCACGTGGTTGGGTGAACTTCATAATTGCGAGGGCCGTGCGCCTAAGATGAATTAGCTTAATATTTCTTTATTTTCATTTTATTTCTATCAATTCACAGCTTGATAGGAGTCATGGTAATTATTTATATTATTTTATTTTAATTACCACACAGATACTTTACCCGCAGCAGAGTTTACCGAGGCGTTTGGCCGTGAAGTACGGAGACCTGAAGGAACTCTTTCATTTGCAACTCTTGCAAGTGTGGCCTAAGTTGTAATAATTTGTATTAGTAGCCCACCAGTGGAGCATGTTTTTTTTTTTGTTTTGTTTGTTTGTAATGCCAAGTGACTTTGCGCCTAAGTAAATGTGCCATTCATACAAAATCTGATTTTATTGAATTTCCATGCTCTTGCATGCCTTCGTACCCATGAAATACCCTTAGATGAGAGTTCTCTCTCTATCGCACGTGATGCCGTGGTAGTTTGAAGAGACAGTCTGGAAACAGTTTTTTTTATTTGGTGTTTGGGGCTTAAGTACCACCACATAACTTTGTGCCGAAATGTGGGGCCTCAATGGGAAACGCAGTACCGTGGAGAGGCGCGTAAGAGGAAAAGCCAGCATCAGAACAACGCAGAACCAAGTGGCCGACCAGCGCGCCGCAGACCAGCTCGCGGCCAAGAGGCCATCTTCTGCCACCAGCTGCTGCCTGTGGAGCACCGGTGGCCTTACCACGTGGCCAGATAGTCATGTCTTACGAGGATTGCAGTTTGCTGTGAAGCCAACGCCATCCCGCCTACTTGAGGATATGCTGTAGTGTATGATCATCCAGTGCAAGGTAAGCCGGGCAGATGACTGGGCAACAAAACAGCTGTGTGTTGTGTACCCTACATTAGTGTTTGATGTTGTTATGAGCGGTAGCATGATGAGAGCAGCGATTCGTGGTGACCCTGAGTACATATTCTTCTTGTGGTTTTATTGCGCACTTGTTTCATGGTAGCACGTGCAGACCACGTGGCGTTGCAGTTAAAGTGTGTAATGCGTAGTAGAATCCCTGTAATTTTATTATTTCCTTTGTGTGTTTGCCCACAGTTGGTCAGGTGACCAAATTTTTTTTGCTAGCTATTGCTTAATAAGTTTGTTGTCAGTCATGTGTGATCAGAGCGAGAATGACCAATTGGCCAGGGAGCAGGTTATCTTGTCGGAGATAGGGACCAAGGTGTCAAATAATAGAGTTCCAACCAGTACTTTGTCGCTAAATTGACGCGACTCCGTCACGTCCACTTATAAATTACGTTAACGCTTGTCCCCGATTTTTTAACACTTTACCATTTAGGCCTAAGGGCAGTAGTATTTGCCCGCACCTTTGCCGATTGCCGTTTATTTTTATAGGGTTGCTTCCTGAAAAGTGAGCCTAAGCCCGACGTCCTCTATCCCTAGGGTTGCTTCCTGAGAAGGGAGCCAAAGCCCGCCCTCCCATCTTCCGTGGGTTGTTTCCTGAGAAGGGTACCTAAGCCCGCCTACCTACCTTGGGTTGTTTCCGGAAAAAGAAACCTAAGCCCGCCCACCTTCCTTATATCGGGTTGTTTCCTGAAAAGGGAACCTAAACTTGATCCCACCTTTACCTCAAACCCTCATTCTAGCAGGATGACTTGGTGAGTAAGCCTGCGCATTCATGTTTGAGTTGAGACTTACCCTTCTTAGCATGGCAACCCAACCTATGAGCTCTTCAAGCCATGATGCCTAGTATTTTGTCTCCATGCGCATTGCCAGTTATAAAGTGTTATCATGCACTTCCCAGTCTTAGTAAAGTCTATTGAAAGTTACGGAATGTAATAAACTTTCCCCGGGATCAGAGAGATCGCCGTACAATTACCAGTAAGCCAATATTTGTTGTTAGTCAAGTATCGTCAATGGCTGCAGCACCCTAATGTCAGAGGCTTTAAAGTATTATAACCTCTCGGGATCAAAGAGATGATTGCCACACATTCTAGGCCATGAGCAGGCCTTAATCATTGTCTAGTATTTGAACGGCCTGGAGTGCCAAGTAAATTGTATTCATCAGAATATGCCCTGTGGTAATTCATGTTGTTATTATCAATGTGTCATATCTTTAGTTTGTACCCTTGTTGTCTATCCCATATTGAGACCCCAGTGTAATAACCTATGTCATCAAATTGTGATTTACTGAAACCCTGATTGTATATCTTGTACCAAGAGAGTACCGTAAACCGGGGTTACTTTGACCTAGCGGGGTAACTTCGGCAACTCAAAATTTTTGTATTTATGTTATTTATTGACGAAAGTTTCAAACATTAGCTATAAGGATAAAAGGAATTATTTAAAATACTCGGCTCAGATTATCTGTTTATTTACCAGAAAACCCAAAAACTAATATGTTAAACTGTCAAAGTAACCCCGAAAATGGTCAAAGTAACCCCGGTTTACGGTATTATATTCATCATGCTGTGACAAGTACTGTAACTTGTGATGGTGAATATAAACACCTTGTGAAACTGAATTACTTTGCCTTTCTCCTTTTACGAGATCATCTTGTGTACCAACCTCCTAATATTCAATAAGGCAAGTGATATCTGCCTTACCATCTATTCATATAAAAATGACGCCCTGTGCTAGCGAGTTATAGAGTTTTCCTTGTTGGCTCATCCAGTAGTCACTCGCTGGATCGAGGATAGCTCTACTACAAACTACTCTAGAAGGATCTCACCCATATCTCATGCTCTCTAACCTAAAGACCTTCTAGAAATACAGTGGAACCCCTGAATTACACTTCTCAAGGGACCAGTAAAAAATGGTGTAAAATGCAGGAAAGTGTAATCTGAGGAAAGGTTATAATGTAAAATCTTTAATTGGGACCAAATACAAACAGTGTAAATGGCAGGAAAGTGTAGAATCAGGGGGTGTAATTCAGGGGTTCCACTGTACACACTTGCAACCGAGTACTCCTAGTGCAGCGGTGAACGAAACAAGCCACGTGCGTCAAAATGACTGTCTGTATAGTCCTGGGGGGGCTGAACGAAAGAATGGTGCTAGCAAGCGTGATGCAGCTGACACCAGGGATGTTAAGTATTCAGGCGATTATGCACATAATTCGCGCTGAAGTGCGGGAAATGATGCAGGAGCTACGACGGGAGGCTCAGGAGCTTAACTGTGAGACACGAGAGGAAAGCAGGCAAATAGCGAAAGAGGTAGCCACAGAAGAAGCTAACGCAGCTCGAGAGGAGATGAGGCGAGACCGGGAGGAATTCTTTAGAAAGATGCGAGAGGATTTTGAACCGGACAGGGCGCAGGAGAGAGAAGCGTAGAAAGCAGAAATGGACACATTTAGAAGTACCATGGAGTCAGTAGGTCTAAGACAGAGTAGCTTGGAAGGGCAGGTAGACAGTCTTGCTTGTAAGGTAATCAACCAGAGAGGGCAGTTGGAGCGCTTTACGGACCGCACGGCAACGCTAGAGAATAGAGTGGCGGAATGCAACATCGAGGCTTCGTGCCAGGCGCGAAAAATTAGCGACCTCAGGTCAGAAGTACAAGAGACGAGGCAGGAAAACGATCTCAGAATGAGGGAGGCGTGTACTACACTTAAGGGGCAGTTAGAGTCAAGTTTGGGAATGATTGAGGCTAAGGTAGACACTCACGAAAGGCAGATTAATGACTTGCAGAAACTTTTGCTGTTGGCAGGGAAGGTGTAGGCACGCACGTTATGCGTCTTGGTCAGGTGTACCGGGAGCGTGACATTCCTAAATTTAGTGGTAACAAGGGCGAGCACCGTAAGAAGCATTTGAACGCACTTAAAGAATTTTTTTAAATCTATGAGTGTAGTGAATCAGAGCATTGCATTGTTGCAAGGAAGTCTGTAGTGGGTAGTGCAATAACTGGCTCAAACTACGAGAAGGGAGTATCACGTGTTTTTGGTGACTTTGAGTGCGAGTTTTTGCAGGAATACTGGGACCCACACATACAGGGCAGTTAATGCGCTGACTTATACAGAGGGGAATGCTGCGTAGTTGAGCATTGTAGAGCGTTCTAAGTATTACAACCACCCGCTAAATGAGGCAGACGTAATAATGCTGGCATACTCTCAAACCCCGTTGAGCACACAGAGGATGTTAGTTGGCAAAGAAATTGGTACGGTGGAGCAGCTTCGCAGGATATTACAGGAGATGGATCGCATCGGGGAAGTGAGAGATGGTATACCGGAGTATGATAAGTGTGCAGCTGGACCAGTGGATAACATGCGTAACCCACAACACAACTGGCGTTGGTATCCTCGTCATGACAGGGAGCGAGGTTACATTGAAGATGGCAGATATTGTCGGCATGATGAAAATGCAGGCAGGAGTTTACCACAAGTAGATCATGGGGGGTCACAACCTGGCGCAGCATCCTCCATAGGGAACAATGTAGGGCGACTTGGCAACACTGGTCAGCACTGGGAAGTGCAGGGCAGAGGTGCCTACCCACGCAATGCGAACCATAGTTCCACACAACAGGGCGGGGAAAACGAGCGGGGTCGTTCCACGTAGGCAGTCAAGCCGGAACGACTGACACACATCACGTCACCCACATGATTGCCACAATTTTCACACAGATGAGAGGGAATTTTTGTTGTCAGAGGAGGAACCGAATGTAAACATTGGTGCTGTTCCTGGGTTATCGTGTAAGCTCGTAGGCCGTGATGTAACTGTGTTGTTTGATTCTGGGTCTGAGATTTCTGGTGTGTCACAGCAGTTTCTGGATAATTTGAACTAAGAGGGATTTGTTTTTCCAGTATTGCCTATTCCGCAACTGACAATTATAGGTACTACGCGAGGGAAGAGTAAGAAAGTAAACAAGCAGGTGCTTTTCAGTCTTGTTTTCAATAAAATTGAGCACAGAGCTGTCTGTCTGGTAATACCGCAGTTAACTTGGGATATTATCATTGGTATTGACTTCATGTTTGTCTGGGGGGTAATTGTGTTTCAATGTTGACACACTCTTTGTATGTACACAAACCGGAATCATTGCACCTTGATATCGTTGACGAGTCAGAGTTAGGTGAGGCTGAAAGGATGCTAGCTTGGGTTAGAATGGGTAGTGAAGCATCTGTGAATTTCATTAGCATGGAGCGTGATAATGATTGGTACTCCAGTCTGAGTGAAGTTGTCGGGAGTCGCGAGGTGGCCAGTAGTAATGAGAAGGCTAGGCTCAGGGAACTGCTTGTTAACTACGGGGATGTGTTTTCGGACGAGCCAGGACTCACCACTCAGTATATTGCACGGATTCCTGTAACTGATGATACACTTTTCAAGCAGAAGACATATCCTATTCTGTGGATCTGTAGACCAGAGGTGGATAGGCAAATAGCAGAGATGGAACGTTGCCATGTCACTGAATGTTGTAACAGCCCATTTGTTAACCCACTGGTATTTGTTAGAAAGAGGGATGGCTCTGTTCCTGTTTGTCTTGACGCTCATGGTATAAATTCCAGAATTCAGCCAGATCGTGAGCCTCCGAACGAGCCGGATGATTTATTTTCAGAATTTCAACGAACAAGATACATCAGTACGATAGATTTTACTAAGGGTTTCTGGCAGGTGCCACTTCATCCTGACGACAGAAAATTTACAGCATTTCTATACAGGGGTGCAGTTATCAGTTTTGTGTTTTGCCTTTCGGTTTAACTAACAGTGTTGGAGAATTTCTCCGTGCAGTAGAGCTTCGCTAGGACCGGAAGTTGGGACGGTAGTCAGGGCCTATGCGGACGACCTTCTTATTGTCAGTGAGACTTTCTCTGAACGTCTGGAATATTTGGTTATGTTGTATGAGAGGTTGACGGTTGTTACTTTAATACTCAAGCTGAGTAAATCGAAATTTTTGAGGGAAGAAGTGAAGTTCCTTGGTTTTGTTTTGAACTCACTACGTATTCGGTCAGATCCTGAAAAGGTAGCTTTAATTCAACATTTTCCTACACATTGCAACATTAAGGAACTGATAAGTTTTCTGGGCGTTTAAACTTCTATCGCCGCTTTGCAGAGCAGTTTTCTAAGGTAGTTGCAATGCTGTTAAAGTTGTTAAAGAAAGGAGTAGTGTGGCTCTGGGACAGTAAATGTCAGGGCAGTTTTGAAGCTGCTAAGTCTTTGTTTACTGACACTTGTATGGATTACCATCCAGATTTTTTTCATTAGTGCTGATGCCTCAGGTTATGGGCTAGGAGTCAAGCTTTTTCAGTATGGTCACAATGGTGAGGAGAGATTGCTTGCTTTCATGAGTAGGTCTCTTGTAGGAGCAGAGCGTGCTTACACTGTCACGGAGCGTGAGTGTTTAGCAGTTGTGTGGGGATTGAAGAAGTTTCGGAAGAACGTACTGGGTCACAAGATCGTTGTGCTGTCGGATCATCATAGCCTGGCATTTTTGAAGTCATGTCCGTTAATGGGCAGTGGGCTCACAAGGTGGTGTTTGCCTTTGCAAGAATATGATGTTGAAATTAAGACGTTTCTAGTAAGAGTAACTATGATGCAGATTTGCTGAGTATGGTGATTTGTGAAGGTGTTATCCTGGAAGACAAACACAGGACCAGGCCTATCATAGCTAAGATCAGTGTTGAACAGGATAAGGTTTTAATTAATAAGTATAGCAGTACTGCGACAGGACACAGAGATGATAAGGATTGGAGTGAGGTGATAGCAATCCTGGAGGGTCAGGATAAGGATTTGGCTGATCCAATCGTGGTGAAGGTTATCAACTGGTACTGTCTTAGTAAAGGGATCCTGTATAGGAAGGTGGATTCAGAGTCTGGCAGTTGGCGAGTGTGTGTTCCTAGGGAGTGGGCCAGAGATTTAATTTCATACGTGCATGAGTCCACAGCACGGTCGAAGAAGAACAGGTCTGGACACTCGCCTATCTAACAATGTATTTTGCTTGACCGAGATTGTCGTACTTTTTGGCGCTGTTTTCCGGGCAGTCGGACTCAAACTCCGTCCATTTTTTTCCATTGTTAAATTTATAAAGTAAATAAAGATTGCTAGAGCCTTTTCTTAAATTTGTGAGCAAAGAAAGTATTTCATAAATTGATAACAAATACGTTTTGATAAAATGTTTATCTTAGGGGAAAGGAAGTGGGCGGAGTTTAGTCCGACCGCCCTAAAATCAGCGCCAATAAAACACAATATTCTCGGTAACTTGGTGAACTACAGCCAAACAACAAGGGGGGGGGCAAGTTTCCAGGCGAGTGTCCAGACCTGTTCTTCTACGGCCGTGGTCCACAGGACACTTTGGAGAGAAGAAGACATTTTGGTTGCTGTATATGAGTTATCGTTGGAGTAACATGGCCAGGATGGTTAGACAGGTGGTCGGTTGTTGTGAAGTATGCCAGAAGGCAAAGTTTCCTAATAGGTGCTGGAAGGGGCCCTGGCACGCTATTAGCCCAGAGAAACCTAGGGATCTCCTAGGTGTGGATCTGTATGGCCCGTTGCCTAGTTCCAGAGGTGGAGTAAAGTACCTTTTTGTCGTTCTGGATGTTTTTACTAAGTTTGTCATCTGTTACCCCATCAAGAAGGTGACCGCAATCGTATGTGTTAACAAGTTGTTGGAAGAATATTTTCCGCAGTATGGTAGGCCTGAGAGGATTCTCAGTGATCAAGGAACACAATTTACAGCTGACAGGTGGAAGTGGGAACTGTTGTGGTTAGGCATCAGTGAGATATATTCTTCCATCAGGCATCTACAGGGCAACCCAGTGGTGAGGTGTATGCGAGAAATTGGTCGTCTTCTTCGCACTTATTGTCATGAGAAACACAGTGGTTGGGCAGACGCTGTTCCCCTTCTTAATAATTTTCTTAATCTTCACATTCATAGTAGTACAGGGTTTTCTCCATCTGAGTTAGTCACTGGAAGTGTGGTGCGTGATGCTCTTGCTGCTGGTTTGAAATTTCCGTCAGAAGTGTTGTTGGCACAGGAGGAGAAGTTGGCAGCTGTGAGGTCCAAACTGGAAGTAGAGGCTGAAAGAAGAGGCAAGCACCAGAGTGTAGTGCATAATAATTTCCATGTGGGTGACAAGGTTCTTCTGAGGGTTGCAGATCGCAGCCAATTTCAAAACAAGGAAACTAAAAAGCTTTTTCTTCTTTTCGACGGTCCTTTTATTATTCTTAAGGAAGCTGGTCCGAACTCTTTGACAACTAGGCTACATATCGCAGAAAGGAGCTGTGAAGGGCACTTACAATTCTTATCTTCTGAAACCCTTCAAGCATTATGATTGTCATCCTCTGATATGGCATTTCCCAGGTGGTCGTGTGTGAGTGGGGTGCGTGCTGTCATTTTCCCTAGTATTTCGTAATGTTAGTTAAGGTTTGTAAGGGTTTTGTAATTATTTTTTTTTGTCGCTCTTTTTCTCTATTTAGGATGAATTGTAGGTTGAAGTTGGTGCATCGGGTGAACCTGAGTTAGTATCATGTCATTACAAGCTGATTATTGATGACTGACCTTGGTGTTTGGTAAGTAATGATTGAGATGTATTGGTATTTGAGAATCTTTTTTTTAGTAATTTGTAAGTTTTGATTTTAGCCACTATTTGAAGACTAGTTAATTAATGCCAGTTTGTATACAATTAGCCGTCGTTTGCATGCGCCATGATTTGAAATTAATAAGTAGTGTACATGACTATTATGTGCATTTAAAGTGATGTAACAATTATTATGGTGGCGTTTACCCTTTTTCTTTAAGTATGTTATCTATTAGTTTTTTTTTATTGTTGTGTAAGAATTGCTCCACGCTCCATAATCCTTAGCGACTTGGACTGGCAAATGGAGGATACCAGGGGGCTGTTGTTGAAATTCTTTGATTTTAATAGCTTTTGGTTGCCTAAGTGTTGCCGATTGTTGGCAGGTAGCCAGTTTCATGTAGATTCCGGTAGTGTTCTCTTCCCTGGTATTTATCCCAGATAGATCGGCCCATAAAAGACAAGGTGCAGCGCTCCACAAGTGGACTGGCATTGGTCGGCATGTTACTGAAGAGTTATTTTTGAGACAGGTTAAGGGTTAGAAAAATTTGTTAAGCTTTGTTTTAAGCAAATTTTCCTGGGGGGTTGTCGAGTCACCTAGCCTCACCAGCCATGTTTTCCTTCTTTTTCTTTTCGATTTTGATGTTGTTTGCTAGACACCAGTGTAGTCTAACAGTAACACTGACCACAATGTTGGCCCACACATAAGAGCCCCCAATTCACTGAGGCAGCAATCAGTCACTTTGGTTTAATTTTATATTGTGTGCAGTGTGAAGTGAAGCCCCACATTTCATAAAATGTTGCCCGGTCAAAGTAGTGAGCCTGTGTGGCTTTCTGAGTGTAAGTGCATCATTTGTTCGCCGAGATTTCATCATTTTAATTAAAAATTTTCTTTATTTATTTAGCTATAATTTCTAACATCAAGATCTGTGGATGAACTTTAGTCCTGCAAGGCTATTGAATGCCATCCTGAAGCAAGAAGCTATAAATTTTAAAATAAATTACTGTAATTTGTAACTAATCAATAATTGTTGCGCTGGGCTACATAGGGCTAGTGTTAGCTTAATTTTCATAGCTATTAATTTATTAATATTAATCAGTCAATTTTGTCGTAGAGAGTTCATACTAATCTCATTTTGTTCAGCTATGTATTTCATGAATTTTATCTAAGTAACTTATTGATGTAATTTAAAGGCCATAGGGCGTATTTCACATTTTCAGTTTTGTGTAAGTTTGATCTATGTGGATGGCCTCAGACGGTAACCGGTTGATGCCTGATTATCAGATTGGCGCAGTAATTTTGGGTACGAGTTTACAGACGCGTTTGGGTGTGATGTACGCGGGCCTGAAGGAATTCTTTATTTATAACTCTTGCAAATGGCCTAAGTTATAATATTTGTGTTAGCAGCCCACCAGTGGAGCGTGTATTTTTTTTTTTTTTGCTTGTAATGCCAAGTGACTTTGCGCCGAAGTAAATGTGCCATTCATATGAAATCTTATTTATTTAATTTCCATGCTCTTGCACGCCTTCGTACCCATGAAATACCCTGAGATGAAGAGTTCTCTCTCTACCGCACGTGATGCAGTGGTAGTTTGAATAGACAGTTTGAAAACATTTTGTATGTGGAAATTTGGGGCTAAGTACCACCACACAATGAAGACTATGAGTCAAACTAAATTTTAAAATATCAAAGTAACTAAATTTCATGATTCAAAACTTGTGCACTCTAAATTGTCTCACTCAGTTTGATGCTGCCTTGCTCAGAATAACAAATAGAGATTATATTAATTAATATGAAAATATTTATGACATCTTTTTACCAAAGAGACTACACAAACACAGAAATAACTGATTATTATTATTTTTTTTCCAAAAAATAGTTTTTATCCAATGAAAGGAGATTAAATATTGTTTAACTTTTGATGATTCGTTTATAAAAAAAAATAAATAAAATAAAATAAATCATTGGCTATATTATTCATCCAAAGCTACATAGTGAGTCTATATTTAATGTTTCCTCGAAACTTATTTCTGTAAAATTACTATATATCAAGTAATTTAGTGCAATTATTACATATTCATAATGAAAAACTATGTAAAATTGTCACAACATTTTTCAAAGAACGTATGTGAAGAAGGCTTAGGCCACTAGGTTAACTATGTAATTAAATAAGTAGATAGAGGGATGAGGTACTCTCAGGTTGGTACTTCTTGATAGTGACATACACATAAAGGATGAACACATTTTGCTGCGCAAGTGTGAAGTTGTATAAAGTTTCACTCGCTTACGCCAGCCTCATCAGGCGGCAATGAAGCTGGCCTAAGTCAACGAAATGTCATGCAACCACGCACTCACGCTACAATTAATGTTCGTCTGTTATGTGTATGTTACTATCAAGAAGTACCAACCTGTGAGTACTTCAATCCTGTCTAATTATTTAATTTATTTTTCAGAAAGTTATAGTTACAAAAGCCACTTTCAAAATGTATTTTGATCCTACACAAACTATTAATAAATATGCCATCACTAGTTATGGTCATCACAGCTACTTTGATACGCCAGGATATTAAGAAACAAGCTATTTAAAAACTTTTAAATAAGTCAGTGATTGCTTGGAACATGCAAGTGAACCAAAATGGTTGAAACAAATAAATCAAGCTCCTGTTACAAAGGAGATAGGCAGTACTATTCTTAAAATTAATCCAAAAACAAACAATTATTATGGTTTAGAAAAACAAAAGCAATAAAGAATGGGCATAAAAGTTCCATACATAACAGTTGGAACAAAAGGAAGATAAAAGAGTAGAAGGTTACCAGAAAAATCACAAGTTTTCAGTAACTACAAGAAATGAGGATTTAAGGTGTCTGGATTGTAAATATGGTTATGTGGCAGACATAACAAAATGTTTGCAAGCACAGTTAGAAAGAAAACTGATTATCATATGTCTGAAAGAATTTAGGTACACTGAGCATTGTAAAAGCACAGGTTATTTTGCTACAAGAAACAAGAAACGGCAGCAGCATATCAAACGTGAATAAGCCACAGCCCCCAGCCACTTATGCATGGGTCCATGTATCATATGTAACTTCTGGTCAAATTTTATAATTTTTATATTTTATAATTCATTATTAGTAGCTGATTTTATGATTCAACATTAGTAGCTGGTCAAAAATAAACACTTTCAACTAATGTTAAACCACTCCACAAGTTTACAGTCGATGGTTAGCAATTATTGAATATGTTGCAGTGAATAACATATAATCAAACAGCAATGCAGCTGACTGCACAAATGTAGTTATTCTTTACAAGAGCGTGGAGCGTTTACTGTCGCGTGGAATCCAGCGCAGTTGAGCTGCAGTCACCACTCACAGCACCAGCCGGAGCAAAGTATTGCAAGGAAACACCGGTAGAGCAATCTACAGTGAATAAACAGCATGTCACTTCTTCAGCAGTCAGGCACTTCTGTACATATTTATCCTGATGTTCTAAACTATTACTGTCTTCACTAATATGATGTTAATTGTTTTATTAATTATAATTTATAACACCTTTTATATGTAAACAATTTTAATTAAATTATGAATCATACAAACTGCCACAATGTAAGAGTATGCAACTAGATAGTTAGGCAGAGATGACTAATCTCTACCTAAGTACGTACTAGAATACATACATCCTTTGGTGAAGATAAAAATAAGAAAATCCCCCCAATGAGAGGTGCTCCCACCTTTTATCACAGCATCCTCAAAATCTTGTATTCTGACAATCAAGGTACAAAATACAAGGGCAAGTGCATTACACAAGTTACAGGCAGTCATCTTTATCACACTACAGAAGTAGACAAAGACAGGTCTCCTGCCATTTATTGTAACATACTGCAACTGCCATCTTGCTTGGTGACCAGAGGCCATTGAAGACACTGATGGTGCTGAAAGTACGACAAGAAGAAAAAAGGAGGAAGAATACAAGAACCAATTATAATATTTGTAAAAGTCACAGCCAAACATGATTGCATATAGATTTCATTATTAAGAATGTCTATCTTAACTTGCAACTGAGCCATAGGAACCAGTGGACAATCTTCCTGATTCAATGGTCTCGTGTCTATCTTGTTTGAAAATGAGTTTTTTTGCTATTGTCTCACTTAATACTGTATGCATTTCCTTTTCATCATTTTGACTTGTACAAATACATAAACATAAACACTAGTACATAAATCTAAAGCATATAATTAGCAAAGACATGTTTATGACAGAAAAAAGACATACTAAAAGTACTAAAAAAAAAATACTAAATACTATAAATTGAACCATTGATGCATGACAGACTAGAAACATGTCAACAATTGTTGAACTCTGTGTTCTGCCAACACCTTTAATAGCCAGCTGAACCGAATTGTCGAAAACTACTAGGACAAACACTTCTACAGATATTCCCACCAGACCCAGACAAGATAAAAAAAAAAGACTAGTCTAGGAAAAAATAATACTTGTCCAAGGAAAAGGCAGAGTTGGCCCCAGGAAAAATAAAAGGTCTTGTCCAGGAAAAAGGTTACTTATCCAGGGAAACAGAGGACCGACAGATCACGCTTATCTGGCCCTCATCATGTTTCACTTCGCTGGTAACCCTTCAATGAATCTATAGCAAAGTTTTAAGACCCGGGAAAATTGTTTGGATATGTTTTAGTTAACACAGGCTAGTACTACTCAAATCTTTAGGGTGTGGTCTACTGCAATTTTCATCACCATTTTTTTATATTTTATTTGTACCAGATATTTTTTTTTTTTTATTTTAGACACAAAATGTGACTAAATTTGGCTCTTATGAAATTTTTTTATATTTCATAGTTTTCGCGTAATGGCTTGTTAAAGTCATATTTTGCATGTTTCCGTTTTAACGACCACACGAAAACCAACTGATATACCAAACTCAAAAAAATCACAGTAGATGAAGACATTACAGGCTACAATGTCATGCTCTTAGAAATAAAGAATAAAAGTAATTTGTATTTTTAAAAAAATTATTGAATTTTTTAAAATTTTTATTTTCAGTTTCGGGCCAACCGGCAGACTGTTATAGAATGTGCAGCGGAGGGGCTGATGTCATGTTTGTTTGCTGCCACATTTCATTGTTTACCATTAGTCTTAAGCATATACACATAACACACTGACTATGTATGGTGCATGAAATTTTGTACGTACTAACAACTTGTACTTCTGTGGAAAAGAAACTGTATAATTTGACAGCAGAATTACAAAAATTTCATTGTAGTGAAGTATACAATGGTAAACTCCTACAAAAATACTGTGAAACAAGCTAGCATTTTTTGGAAAATTTACAAATTTTCGGAAATGAAGATGTCTGGTACACTAACCTCATACTGTAAACAACTGTAAAGCAGGGTGTGCCATATCATCCAAAAAGAAATCATTGGATGCCAACATGATTGCACAACAAATGGAAATATCTGTGACAAAATTTAAAGACAACTACGAGCATGTTTTTAGTTTTTTATATAGGATTTATTACTAGGAACAGAGAAAAGAAGAAAGGACACAACATGTGGCCACATTAAGGCCCTGCATATCTGTTTGATGTGGATGTTTAATCATATGAGTACTGAATGTTTGCAATATAACCATTAATCAAGAACTGAAGTTTCCAAAAACTGAAAACGATTTTCGCCAGTCTGTCCCCCCTAAATTATTAAACCTACAGATTCTGGCGAGCTTTGATACCCACTCCCAATCTTCCTCTTGTGAACGTGATCTGTCTGAAGTCCCCCCTTAAAATACCCTTGGAGGAGATAGTATGACTGGGAAAGGGAAAAGGGAAAGGGGGTGTTTTGACATTTTTTTAATTTGGAGGGCTGTAATTTCGAAATAGTTTGTGATAGAAGACACTTGAAATTTGGTAGGTGCACTTTTCAGTGTACTTCCCCAAAATACTTTTAGAATTTTGTTTTTTAAATCTTGGAAGAAAGAAATAAAGGGAAAAAAGTACCCCTTTATTTGGGGTGCTCCTATATTTTTCCTGTTCGCTCAGAAATTAGTTACTTGGGTTGCTCAAGTAGATCTTTAAAATGCTAGTAAAAAAGGAAATATAAAAAAACTATTTTGACTCAAATGATTTTTTTTTGTGGAGAATGCTGTAGACCCTCTAATTTTTGGACCGAAGGCGAACAGCAGCCTGTGCTTCCTTGTGTGTCTGTTTGCTGGTCACATCCATTAATCAAAAACGAAAGTTTCTGATCCGAAAATACTATTTTTGTCGGACTCTCCTTCGGAAACTATTGAAGCAAAAATTTTCTCCACACAGCTTCAATCCCATCCTGTTTCATAGGCAACCTTACAAAGTTCCTCCTTAAAAAATTATGGGAGGAGATAGCGTTACCAACGGGGTACGTTTTTGACCACTTGAAGGGCTGTAATTCTGAAACAATCTAAGATATTGACTTGAGATTTGGTATGCCTACTTTTCATTTGCTTACCTCCAAAAAGATTTTGAATTTTTCGAAAATTTTAAACATTAAAGGGTAGCCTATCCCTTTATTCAGGGTAGATCCATTTTTCATATTTGTCAACAAATTCATTTTTTGAATCCTCAAAATTATTTTTTTAAATGTTAGCAAGAAATAAATTTTTCACAAAAAAAATTTTCTTACATTTTTTTAAGGGATTCCAACTTTGAGGGCTTATAACTTTCAACCATTTGGTGTATGAAGCTGGGATTTGAACAGCGATCTATTCCACAACCTACTTTATCGATATCTGTTTTTTTATCCAATTCAAAAAAATGCTAGCAAGAAATTAATTTTGGGGATAAAAAAAATACATTTTTAAAGGGGTTTTTAACTTTTGGACCGTTTGGCCTAAGAAGCTGGGAGCTATAAATGAATTAATTAATTAATTTAAAAAAAGACTATAATCGAGACAAGAAAATGGCTATAAATGGCTTGAGAGGGTCACAGGCCTTCTCTACGAGTGCAGAAGGTGCTAGAATTGAATACGACAGGGCAGAAGGCCAGAGAAAGGCGGACAGCAGCCTGGGCTTCAGCGGAAAAATACATAATGATATTCTGTTAACACCAAATACAAATACCCAAACAATTTACTTGCGTGAAGGAAAAATTTTTGGAAAAAATTTAGGGAGGCGGGGGATGTGTGGGTGAAGACTTTACACGAGTATATAAAAATGTACTTTACAGATGCTAATTCTGACATTAATCCACGTGCCTTTTGTCACTACTAGTAATTAATTGTGTTGTATTGGTGAACACCATCTTGCTCTGGTATGTTCAGCAATAGCATAATCTTCACTGTGTAAAATGTTTTCCAATATGCTGCCAAATTTCCTGTCGTGAACAATGGTACCGGCAGTTTCACTGCATTCGTCATTACTAGGTTACACCATTGATGTGTACCTATTGTTATGTGTTTTGATCCACTGCCCTACTTTTTTACATAATGCTTATTTAAGGATTGAATTGACACTTGTTTTAATTTCATGTCATTAGTTTCATCTTTGCTATTATCCTTATGACTGCACAATGTTTTAGTTGTTTGAGACTGTCTGACAGTGAATAAGACCTGAGTTGCCATAAATATGCATTCATTCTGAATCATGCACAAATCATGTAAATGCAAAGTATCACATTTATATTTTATTTAAGTTCTTATCAATGCGCCTAAACTTTAGAACAGATTTACAGCAAGTGTGTAAACACTCTTAACTCTGTTTCCTCATACAGTTATCTAATTGGTAAAATTTCCAAATAAAGGGGCCCAGCACTGGTCATAAATATAATAATAATAATAACAACAGTTCATTGACTACTGTAATGTAGAGTAACTGGCCTCACCAGCCATATGAATTTTCTTTTGCTGTTCTATTTAAGTATTGTTTGTGGGACCCCAGAGTTAGTCTCACACCGACCATAATGCCAGCCCACAAAGTAAGAGCCCCCAACTCACTAAGGCAGCTACCATATATATCTGTATATTTTTCTTTGACCCCATAAATCAGTGCAATTGTGAAGT